>PVIY010041283.1:0-21765 GCA_004026745.1 Myrmecophaga tridactyla
CCTTGGCTCCTCAGTCACGTGGCAGTACCCATGGAGGTCTCTCCTGGCCTCTCCCTTCACTTCTGGGTTCCCTTGACTTTCATCTTTTGGCTTCTCCCACTGGCTTTTTTTCTCTCTGTGACCATAAGGCCTTCAGTAATGGGATTCAAGGCCCATTCTGGGCCACACCTTATCTGAAGTAACCTCATCTAAAGGTGATGTTTACAAGGGTACACACCTCTAGGAATGGATTGTTTAAAAGCACTTTTCTGGGGTACGTAGCTCTAAATCATCACAACAGGACACAACACAAAAACTATTCAGCAAGCACAATACAGAATATCAGGAGCATTGTGGGGTTTTTCTGTTTGTCACCAATTTTGAACCACAGTGAATAACAGCATACAAAAAAATTAATTTTCCTTTAAATTTTATATGATTAAGATTCCTACATTGGAATAGGGGTTTAATGTCTTTGAACTGAAATGCTTGCAGCTCAATAGTCTGTTTTCATAATTTTCAATTTTTTTGTTTATAAAACATGTGATTCTAAGCTCACCATCAAAATACTTTTGACTTAATATTTACTTGAAAATGCAAGATAACCCCCAAATCATACAATTTATGAAGGTTGTCTTTCATTTTATTTTTGGATCAATATTCTCTAGTAATTATGACATATGAAAACTTAGTAAAAAATCATCATTATTCTTCTTTCTAGAAATATTTGAATAATGTATCCAAACACTGCAATAATGTGCTTTTTTGTTACATAGAACTTGTGTAAGTCAAGTTTATTTTGCAGTCCCAATTTTTTTTTTCTTTTCAAGAGAGGTCATCATGCCTACTGAAGAGGCAAATAAAATGAGGGCAAGATCCTAAATAACTTGTTACCTTAGGAATCGTTTCCATTAATTCTCATACATGCTTAGGAAAAGAGAGTGGTACAGTACACTCTTCTGTACCAATATAAGAGTGGAGAAGTTTAAGAACATTTACTAGTTCCTATCTCTTAAACCTTTGTAACCATCTGCAGAGAGGTATGTAGAAGTTCCAGTCAAATCAGCAAAATTGCTGGATCCTTTCTAATCTTCTCCTTGGCACTTTGTAAATAACAGCACACAACTTTATATGTGATGCTGGTATTTAAGAGAGATTCTTTTTCAATGATAATTCATATAAAAAAATGAATATTTTATTTATTTTCAAAGACCAGCATTCAGTAAACAATTAAATGCCATATAAAAGGGTGAGGTATTCAACAAAGTACCTTTTAAAGAATGGCTTTTAAGTTTAATTTATTCAGTTGGCTAATAAAAAGATTTATAGCCACAAATATAATTCCAATTCCCCTTTATGCCAAATTACTTATAAATTGAGAGAAAACGTACAGACAAGTGTTAGTGGTTTTCAAGTATCACTGAGGGGAGTGGAGAGTCATGTACTTGCACAAACATGGTGAGTTTGCAGCAGCCCCAGAACTACAACCCTAGCCAAGGACGTGATCCTGTTTGCATGCCTGCATCAACACCATCATCCCTGCCCACTCATCCAGGTAAGAGCCAACATCCAAGAACAGTATGACAGAAGCAGATGGACCTAGGAAGTAAAGTAGAAATAATCACACAGGGTAGGAATGCATTTTAGAATCACAAATAAGAACTTCTGTGTATTTCTGATGATCACATTTATCCAGTTGAGATATTTATTGACCCCACCTTCTATGTGCTAAGTACTGTTCTAAGCCATGGAAACACAGCAGTGAGTAAAACAGACAAACTTATTTTTTTTCCCTCAATGAGTTTATATTCTGGTGGTGGGGAGAGAGAAAATAGATTATAGACAAAATAAATAAATATAATACATGGTGCATTAGAGGTTGATGCATGCTATAGAGTAAAATAAGACAATTAAAAGGCCACTGGGGTGAGGGTTGGAGGTTGAAATGCTAAGTAATGTAAATAAGAAAATCCAGCACTGAATAGATGACTTTAAGGAAAAGTCCTAAACGCAGTGAGGGGAAAGAGGGTGAGCCTTGGATATGGAGGGAAATATGAAGGGGAAGAGAATTCCAGGCAAGTGCCAAGGCCCTGAGGCATGAGCATATCTGGGGCCTCTGAAGAACAGCAAGGAGGCCTTTGAAAGGAACTAATAAGGAATGAGGTCAGGGAGTTATCAGGGATTGGATAGTGTGTGGCCTTGTAGACTACTGCAATGAGCTTTATTTTCCACAGAGAGATTGAAAGTCATTGGAGGGTTTTAAGCAGAGAAGTAAGAGCTATAAGACATTTTCTAACTCCTGCTTTGATAGGATCCTTCTCACTACTGGATTAAAACTGAAATGTGAGGGACAAGAGTAGAAGCCAGAAGACCACGCAGGAGTCTATTATAATAACTGAAGAAAGAGAAGATGATGGCTTGAAACAAGGAGGTTGCAGAGTAAATAGAGAGAAGAAATTAGATGGTAAATATATTTGGAAAGTGAGCAGCAGGGTTTTCTGACAGATTGAACAGTGACTGTGAGAGAAAGTATAGGAAGACTCTGAGGTTTTAGACCTGAGCCACTTGAGAGATGGTGTTAACTTTAAACTGGAGCTACAAGGAGAAACAGAATTGGAAGGGAGGATTAGGAGTAGAGTTTTGGGCATGTTAATGTTGAGATGCCTACTAAGCATCACAAAGAGATGACATATAAATAGCTGAATATGCGAATCTGGAATCTAAAGAAGAGGCCTGGCCTGGAGATACAAATGTGGGTGACATGCCAGCATAAATGTTATAAAGCCAATGACTGGATAAAATCAATAACGGTATGAGTGTGAATGAAAAGAGAAGGGGTGTGGCTGCTTAGCCCTGAGTCACTCCAGTGCAAAGGGGTTAAGGAGATTCAAAGAATAAGCAAGGGAAACTGACAGGGAGAACCCAGGGAAAAGTAGGTATTTTAGTTTGCTAAAGTTGCCAAAATGCAATATACTAGAAATGGGTTGGTTTTTGCAATGAAGATGCATGAATTTACAAACCTACAGTTCTGAGGCCATGAAAATGTCCAAATCTTGATGATACCCAAACAGGCTGCTGGCGATCTCTGTCACATGGCAAGGCACATCCTGGGATGGCTGGTTTCTTTCTTCTCTTCAGGTTTCTGCCTTTGGCTTCTGGCTTCTCCATCTGTGTGTTTTTTTTCAGCTTCTGTTATCTTTTTCTCCCTGTACTTCTGTGGCTTTTTTCCTCTCATAAAGCACTCCAGTAAGAGGACTCCAGTAAAAGGACCCCGAATGAAGTGGGTCACATCTTCACTTAACTTAAGATCCTACTCACCAAAAGATCCTACTTACAATGGGTCCACACAGGAATGGATTAAATGAAAGAACATGATTTTCTGGAGTACATAACAGCTTCAAACCATCACACTCCATCCTCTGGGTCCCCCAAAGATGTGTTATTTCCATATGCAAATATATTCATTCTGTCACAGTATCTCAAAATCTTTAAATCATTTCAGTAAAATGATTAAATACATAGTCTCATAAAAATCAGTTACAGGTGTGGTCTGTCCTGGGCAAAAGTCCTTCTGGCTGTAGACCTGTGAAACTTAGAGCAGATTATCTGCTTCCAATATACAAAGGAGGGAAAGTCATAGAGTAAACATTCCCATTGCCATAGGGAGAAATTTGAAGTGGTCACAGTCCCAAAGAGTTCCAAAGACCTGCAGGAAAAATTCCATTAGATTTCAAGTTCTGAGAAAGATGTTTTGTCCTTGGTACTTGATAGAGTTGCAGTCCCACCATTTCCAAGAGCTTGAGCAATGCCATGCTCTCCTCAAACACTGAGATGAAGACTCCAATATCTCCAGTCATTGAGATGATGGTGGCCCTAACCTCCTCCAACATCACGGTGGTGGCCAGACTCTCTGCAATCTCTGGGACACAGGCTCAACTCCCTCAGAACAGTGAGGTGGCGACCAGACTCTCCCCAATCCCCAGCAAATGTACTCCACCCTCTCTAAAGACTTGAGCAGCAGCACTTTTCCTGAACAATGGGGCAGAAGGCCCTCCCTCTGCAAGATCCAGGGCACCCTTTCCATAATTGAGGGTGGATGTGCTCTCTTCACCCTAGAAGATGTCTTCACTCCAAACCCCAGATTCCATGGTTCTGTCATTGAAGTCATCTTTCCTTCAATCTGTCCCTTTTAGTCCAGACTGGCAGTGGTTCCATTTTTCTAGATCCACAGATCTAGGAAAAAACTTGCTGGATGTCATATAATACACAGGGTCCCAACCATCAGACACTACAGCATTCCATAAATCCTTTCTCAATAACTGCATTTCCGATCTTGATTTTTACTGAGATGGTTGACTCGTTCAATGTTCCATCAAATCCTCACATGGAGCATTATTTTCTGGGTACTTGTTTTCTGCAAACTCAAAATTTTCCAAACCATCTATTTGGTTTCTTTGTACCTAAGAGTTCATTTTTCAGCTTATACCCTTCCTCTTGCATTTAACAATAAGCTGCATTTTCCACATTTAGTCTGAAAATCCCCTCACCTAAATATCCAAGCTTGTCATTTACCAATTATATCTTTTGTCTGACATCAGAACTCAATTTTGCCATATTCTCTGTGATTTTAAAACAAGTCATCTTTTTTTCCAATTTGCAATGACACATTCATCATTCTAAGTCCTCAACAGAAATACCTTCAGTATCCATATTTCTACCAAAAATCTCTTCAAAACAATCTAGGCCTTTTCTATCAAACAGCCTCACAATTTTTCCAAAATCTTTCCCTTTTTTTGGTTCCAGCATTTTTTGGTATTTGCAATCTCAACACCCCACTCTTCTGGTAAAAAATCTATTTTAGTTTGGTCTGTCCCTTCTCTCCATGGTTTTATTGCTTTCAGCTTCTGGCTTCTCCATCTGTGGCTTTCTTTCTCAGCTTCTGTATCTTGTTCTCTCTGTGCATCTGTGGCTTTTATCTTCTCATAAAGGACTCCACTAAGAGGATTAAGATTCACCCTGAACAAGGAGGGTCACAGCTTTAATTTAAGATCCTTACTCACCAAAAGATCCTACTTACAATGGTTCCACACCCACAGGAATAGATTATATTTAAGAACCTTATTTTCTGGATACATAAGAGTTTCAAACCATCACAACAAGTGAAGAAAATATTTCAAGAAGAAATTATGCTCGGTTGTGACAAATGCTGCCAGTGGGCCAAGTAAGATGAACACAGTGAATTGACATTTAGATTTAGCAACTTCAAGAGAGAAGTTTCAGTGAAGTGGTTGGAAAGAATGTCTGTTTAGAATGGGTTAAGAGAGAATGAAAGGAGACCAAGTGGACTACATGTCTTTTGAGCAAAGTTGCTGTAAAGAGCAGAAAAGAAATGAGGTCATAATTGGAGAGGAAAGTGGATCAAGAGAGGGTTTTTGTTTAGTTGGTGATAGGAAGTAGGAGTAGAAATAATTAGTGAACCTATGGTATATTGCATGAAGGCCAATCTAGGGCAACAAAAATCACTATAGCTGAATAATTTGTACCAGCGAAACTTCCAAAACCATGGTCCTTGACTATGGTGTTTTGTGGATCAGTTAATTCCAAATTCTCTATTACAGATTTTGGGAGCTACCTTTATTTTAATGTTCTCAGATTTGCCCATAAAATAGTCACTTACTATAATGAGAAAAAATGTTATGATAGATAGCTTTGTATGACATAAACACACTGACAGGACTGAAATAACCCATCCTTGGCAAAAAGGGCAAGGGAGAAAAACATGTTTCTTAGCACAGTCCTTAATAACAAATTATCTTATCTATGTGGCTCCTACAATGAACTCATCCCTTCTAGGATTAGCAAGAAGAGAATTATCACCTAATAAGAGAGTGTCTTGCTGTTTGGGACTGCTGACTTCTGCCTCTTGGCCACAAGGGTTCTTGTGTAGATGAAGACTGAGTTCTCTCTTCTCTCTAAGCTACAGAGCAAAGGATGGGCTTCAACCCCTATGGGGAATTCCACACTGTGAAGTGTCCTCAGCTCTATTCTTTATGCTGAATCTCCTATGAGGAAACAAGCTTTCTTTTCTATTGACTTTGTGTAACAAAATTAAACTTAGACTTTCTGGGCAAAAGCTGTTTTGAACTCCAAAGTATTTTTTTTACTAAAGGAACAAAAGAATTCCTATTATTTTACTCAAAGGGAGAATAAACCTATGAAAGTCTACTAAAACAACTAGTCATTTAAAAACATAAACAAAAGAAGTATAAAATAGAAACGTGAAATAGAATTATGTTAGGTTATGTTTGTTACTCAGGTTCCTGATTCTAGGCATCTCAAATAAGTACCCATATTCATATGTTTTCAAGCCCAATCCAACAATCTATAGTTTTTCTTATTAAATTACTGGGTTCTTCTCTAGCATATTTGTCTATTTTTCTGTTTATATTTTTTAAAAGTATAGAAGGAAAAACAGATTAACACAACTTATTATTCAATCTTATAGCACCATGTACTTCAGTTTTTACTTAAGATCTGTAATCTTTCACATTAATTTATGTCTTACTTTGATTAATGTTTGTCTGTCTAATTAGATAATAAGCTGATGAGGACAGGGATTATTTTCCCCCTTCAGGCCCCCAATTTCTCCTCATTGCTGAATGCAGGACTTGACAGGTAGAAAGCAATAAAAAATAAATAAATAAATAAATAAATAAATAAATAAATAAATAAATAAATAAATAAAGTAGATAGTGAATTAATAATGAAAGAAAAGAGGTAAGCAGAGGAGGGATACAGAGAAGGAGAGATAGAGTGGGATTGGGAGAAGAGAAGAAAGAAAAGAAATAGGAAGGGGAAATACTCTCCAATAAGTGATTATTGCATGTCCAGCCTGTTTGGGATGTTAAGTGGAAGTTCTCTGGGTGATGAGGGGTAGAACACAGAGGTGCCATCTAAGAGTGCATGAAAGGACAGCTGCATTAGATCAAGGTCCTGAAGTAGGTCAAGGGGCCACTGAGCCATGCTACAAGGGCCCAAGGACAGGTTAGGGTGGGAAGCACCTATGGATCCTGGGCTCTTACCTTTATGTGGCCCAAAGTGGTGGGTTAGGGCTTTTCTGCAGATGCAGGAGACTGGACATTTCAAATTGTAAGACCTGAACAGCAGAGGCAGTAGAGCCATTTGGAGAAGGTGAGGGCAGCTTCTTATCATCCAAGCCAGATAGGGCTGCAGGCCTGTCTGGTAGGGGTTATGCCCAGGGCAAGGCAAGGTGGGTGTCTGCTCAAAAAGGGCATTTACAACCAGATGAGGCACCAAATATAATTTCTTTTATACCCACAGCTCTGTATTTTTGATATGTTACATTGGTCAAGCTTCATTAAAAAAAAAAAAAACTAAAAATCATCATTCCCATTTAATAGAATAAAAAACTGAGACCCAGAGAGTTTAAGGTCATACAGCTGGTAAGTGGCACCTGAAACACCATTCTAACTCCCCAGTCCATCTGTCTTTTTCCTTCTAACTATCCTGAGCAAAAGGGTTATCGATAGCAGAGAAAAGCCAAAAAGGAGACGAAAAATGTAAACATTTAAAAATAGACAAAAATGGTCATTTCAGTCCGTTTTATAGGAATTAGGCTTAGAACCAATTCTTGGCAACCTATATCAATGTCTCTTTTTCCAAGCCCATTTTTGCCAACCCCTCCAGTTTCATTCAATAATTGATTATTTCCTACAGAGAAACTTTGACTCTGATCCTATCATCTTTTCCCATCTCTATACTTTGGTAGTTTAAGGCCTCCCCAGTCTAATATTTTAGGAAATAGTCCTTCATGTTGTACACCTGTGCCAATTTGAATTTGTTGTGATCCCCAGAAAAGCCATGCTCTTTAATCCTCATTCAATATCACTGGGTGGGATCTCTTTGATTGTTTCCATGGAGATGTGACTCATCCAATGGTGTGTGGTACCTTTTCATTAGGTAGTTTACCTGGAGATGTCTCCACCCATTCAAGGTGGGGTTGTTTACTGGAGCCTTTTAAGAGGGAAATATTTTGGGAAAAGGTTTTGAGCCAACAGAGCCCACACAGCCTGAGACTTTTGGAGAAGCTAAAGGCAAATGCCCCTGGGGAAAGCAGTTGAAGTGGCTGGGAGAGAAAGCTAGCAGATGTTGCCATTTGCCCTCCCCGTTAAAAGGAAAACCCCAAACTTCATTGGTTCTTTCTTTAGAGTTAAGGTATATTTCTCTGGATGCCTTAATTTGGACATTTTCATGGCTTTAGAATTGTCAACTTGCAACTTAATAAATTCCACTTTTAAAAGCCATTCCACCTGATATATTGCAGTCTGGCAGCTTTCAAACTAAAACAACACCTTACCTAAACACTGTCCACACAGGTGGTATTCACAACATATGGTCACAACACATAGACTGCACAGCTTGGAGCTGGATTTATTTAAGTCAGGCACAATCAATAAATGATTGGCTATGACCTGGTTCTCCTTTCTTCCATTGGAAAGGGCTAGATGCAGGCCAAAGGTGGAGGGCACCTGCCTCTTGCTGAGTGGGCCAGGTCATATAGAGTGACAGGTTCAGTGAACTTGTTCCAGTGGAACTATTGATACTTTTCCTATAATAATGTTATCCAGCCTCTAATTGTAAGATTTAGAAAACTAGATCTAAAAAGAGCCAGAAAGACCGCGATGATTCTATTTTGTGCCAATAAGACTGTTCACCATGATGAGGCATACAAAGCTCTGCAATTTTTGCTCTTGCTGTGTGCTTGTTAATTCACTACCTCGAGCATACTCAGAAGTCATCTGACCCTATGTTCCAATTAAGGAACTCCAAAATACAACCTCACTACTCCTCTAACCTACCACCTGCCTATATAGTTACACCAATCTACCCATGTTCTAGTCTAGTCTCTACCTGTGCTCAAGATTTTCCTCCAGGCTGGAATATGTGCCTTGGTTTTCTATGACTGCCATGACAAATACTACACACTAGATGTCTTAAACAACAGAAATTTATTGGCTCAGTTTTGGAGGCCAGAAGTTCAATATGAAAGTATCAGCAAGGCCAGGTGTTCTAGTCTGTTAGCTGCCAGAATGCAATATACCAGAAACAGAATGGCTTTTAAAAAGGAGAATTTAATAAGTTGCTAGTTTACAGTTCTAAGGCCAAGAAAATGTCCCAATTAAAACAAGTCTATAGAAATGTCCAATCAAAGGCATCCAGGGAAAGATACCTTGGTTCAAGAAGGCCAATGAAGTTCAAGGTTTCTCTCTCAAGTGGAAGGGTACAAGGTGAACACAGTCAGAGCTTCTCTCTCATCTGGAAGGGCACATGGCAAACACAGCATCATATGCCAGCTTCCTCTCCTGGCTTCCTGTTTCATGAAGCTCCCTGAGAGGCATTTTCCTTCTTCATCTCCAAAGGTCGCTGTCTGGTGGACTCTGCTTCTCGTGGCTGTGTCATTCTGCTCTATTTCTCCAAATCTCTCTTATTCTCCAAAATATTTCCTCTTTTATAGGACTCCAGAAACTAATTAAAACTCACCCAAAATGGGTGGAGACATGCCTCTAGCTAATCCAGTTTAACAACCACTCTTGATTATATCACATCTCCAGGGAGATGATACAGTTACAGTTTCAAACATACAATATTGAATAGGAATTAGAAGAAATGTCTGCCTATACAAATGGGATTAGGATTAAAACATGGCTTTTCTAGGGTACATACATCATTTCAAACCAGCACACCATGCTTTCTCCAAAGTCCTTAGTGTTCAGGTTATGGCAGTCTTCGGTTGCACAGCTATCATTCTCTCTGCCTTCTACTGACTTTTGGCTTCTTCTGATTTGTCTGAATTACCACTGCTTTATAAAGACGCCAATTACATGGATTAAGGCCCAGCCTGATTCAATTTAGCCTCATTGAAATAGGATCTTTGAAGATCTTATTCACAAAAGAGCACACACCTGAATTCATAATAACATCTTCAAAGGTCCTGTTTACAAATGGGTTGACACCCACATGAACACAGATTAAGACTTGAACATGACTGCATTTCCTATTCCTGTCATCTTTCTCAAAGAGGTCCAGTTTAAACCTAATCTCCTTCCACTAAATTTCTGCAGCACTTTTGGTCTTCATCCCACATTTTAGCACTTACTGTAAACTAGATTGATGACTAGACTCTTGCTTTGCTCAAAAATTTCCAGTTTCTCAAGGATTTTGTTCTTATCCCATTATTAGTAATCCATAATGTTGAACACATGATAAAGCTTCAATTTGTTTATGAAAACAAATATAATCAGAAAACAGACCAGTTCAAACCACATATATCCCAGAAGTTTTCTGCCTTATTCATCCTATTTCATTTTCAGAAACAACCATATTCTGAAAAAGTGTGTTTCTCCCAGGAGAAAAAAATATATGTAAAGATGGGAATATATGACAATAGGAAATATATTAATGTTTAATATTTTCTCTGTTGATGAGACAATGAGATTTCCCACTTTATGTCACACATATTTTATGCAAGAGGCCCAGTGAGTTGCCACATAAGTTGGTAGTCCACTGTACTATCTGCTGCTTTTCCGTAGGATAGGCATTAGGCTAGATTTAAATCAGCATGTTTTTAATAATTCTCAAATGTAAAGATGCCTTCAGATGAGACTATACTGAAGAAAAAGCAGAAAAAAGCCCATGCAAAAGTGAACCTAAAATATATAACATTTGGTGATGATGACAATTATAATGGAAATGAATTTTGCTTTTCTCTGCTTATCCACAGAGCATGCCACTTCATCCCCTTTGCCTTTTAAGCCCATGATTAATTTTTCTTTTTTTACTAAAATGTGTGATGACTTAAGACTAATTAGAATACATGTGAAGCATCTCAAAGTAGAACTATGCTGAGGAGTTTATAGATGGAGGTTGATTGATCACACTGCCATGAGTTGATTTCAAAAGGACATGGAAAACGCAATGCCAAAATAAATCAAAGAGTCAACTAATCCTCATACAAGGGGCACTACTGACTTAAATTCCATATTACATCAGTCTTTTTATTTCATAGTCTCAATAGAGACCACTTCTGGGAGCATCAAACAAGGCAACCAGCCAGAAATGTCATTATCCCAGGCAATGCTTCTATTGCATAAAGCTACCTTACAGAGTCAGTAATTTATTTTTAGAAAATTCTGGTTTCATTTTTTCTGTATAAACCAATATGATGTCACTTCTTATATAGGTTACATGACAAACTTTTTTTTTGCCAGTATTGAATGGGTAAAAGGAAATCAATTCACTAAATTAAAATGTCTTTTTTGTTCTTCAGCAGGAAAAAAAATATGGGCTGAACTGAAGGCTAAATTAGCGTTTTGCAGGAATCTCAGGACTAAATTTAATTTTGCCATTGCAACTGCTAATTGGGAGAGGCCAACAAAGACCCAACATGTATGCTTTTTCGGGAAGCATACTGTGACCTGTTGGGGCACGTTTCCATATTGAAGTTGGCTGTATTACAAAACTCTATGGACTGAATCTAAACTCTACCTTTTGATGGCCTCATCAGTAAATAAAAGGATTACAGATTATCAAACAAACATAGTTACTTAAATATTTGAGAAAATTAGAGCTATATACATTTGAAAATAATGACATTGTCTTTTTTAAAAAAACGTATCTTGAGAACATCCTATTTACACCACTTTTGAACTTCTAAATCAATGAGAGTTTTGGCAATTTTCACCCAGGAAGAGTGTGTGTGTGTGTTGGGGTGGGGGGGGCGTACCTTCCCTAAGCACAGAAATGAGTGAGTTTTCTTTCTAATTATAGGTATGGTTTATGTGTTTTCTCCTTTCAAATAAGACTATTATGAGGTAAAGTAATCAGAGAATAACTTTATAGTGCATCCGATCATTTTTGCATTACTTAACTAAGCATATTTCCGGTGTTGATTTCTCAAATGCTAACCTCGAAACTGTTAACATTTTTCTGCCTGGTTGTGTAAAATAATTTCCTTTTAGATTCAGCATGGTGAGTGAGAAATGTTTTATTATAATTGCTTGTTTTAGAAGCTAGAGTTCGAGGATATTTTAAAAGAGCACCAAGATTCCTCATAATAAAGAGTCCCTAGCTTGATATGCTAAACAGGTTTTAACAGTTTTTGCAGAGTATAAATTTTTACTGTAAACTCTAATATGAAAGTCATGCAGGCAGTGATATGCAGATTATCCTTCAGAGAGTTTTCATAAAGACGTGAGAAACAGTAAAATGCAAAAGAATAAGGAAGCAGTAGGTTTATCCCAATGGATCTACAGCAAGAGAAGGAAAGGTAGAAGCTGAGGAGCTAATGACAGGATAACAGTAGGAAAAATTAGCAAAAACAGAGAAATACAGCAAAAAAAAAAAAAAGGAAGTAGCCTTCCACTAACCTATAAGATATTTAACAGGGCCTGAGATTGAAGAATTATTTTTTTTAAGATACCGACACATGAATACCTGTGTATTTATCTATCAATTATATCACATTTTAACCATTTTAAATATTTGCTTCGCAAACACTTTAAGGAAAAAGGCATCTTAAATAAAATAACCTCCTTGGACCTTCCTCTAATGATCATACTCCTTCCTCCTCAGAGGTAATGAGTTACCTGAAATCAGTGTTTATCATTCCTATGCATATGTTTGTAACCATGAACAATAAATTTGCATGTTTTCAAATTTTATATAGATGGTATAGTGTATATTGTTATATCATATATGTGGTATATATTCTGCAACAAGCTTTCTCATACCTTATTATTTTGAGATCTTTACTGCTACATGTGATTTGGGTTAAATCATTATAATTACTGAACAGTGTATGTTGCATGAATACACTACAATTTATTCATATTACTGATTGTCTTTTAAATGTTTCTATTTCTCCTTAACTATAAACAATGACTCAGGAAATCTTCTACCTCGTTAGTATATATGAGCTAGAGGTTTTAGGGTGTATATTAGAAGTGGAAATGCTGGGTTGAAAGTTATGTGCTATCCCATCTTCAACCTCTCTTACTCACTGCCAATGGCTCCGCAGTTTATATGGCTGCACGTGGTATGTGAGGGCAGGCATTCCCCCACATCCTGGATGACTCCTGGAAATGTTAGACACTATAATTTTTTGCTAAACTAATGAAGAATGCTTTGTAACACCATTTATCAACTGCTTTCAAATAAAATTACTGGACATTTTAGAAAATAATATGGAGACTTTATTTATAGTTCAACCAATTGTGGTTGTATGTTTTCAAATAGCTCTATATTTGTATCCTGAAAAAACATGTCAGAGAATGATTATGGAGATTTCCCATAACTCTTACATTTTAGGAAAGCCTATTTGGCTTTATAAATTTGAAATCCCTTTGCCTTTTGCAGATGAGCTATAATGGATTAGTTATGAGCCTGCAGGCAGGAGCCAGACTACCAGGGCTCAAATTTCAGCTCTGCTCTTTGCTAGGGATAAGATTTCAGATAATTAACTAAACCTTTCTCTGGCTCAGTTTCCAAATTAGTTAAATGAAAATAATAATATAACTACCTTATAAAGTTGTTACGAGGATCAAATGCCATGATACATATAAAACAGAAACAGTACATGGCACACATTACGCTCTCAGTAAATGTTAGCCATTTATGATTGCTATGATTAATGAGCTAGTCCCTACACCATCTCAACTAGAAATAACAGAAGTCACTGACACATAAAATCATTCAACAAATATTTAGTTAGCACCCACCAGTATCAGGCCGTATCATAAATTTACCAGATGTTAGAGAAAAATCTTAATGTCAGACCCAATAGGTGGACCAGGTTTCCAATTGCAGTTACCTATAAAAGGAGCTTAGTATTTGATTCTGACATGTTTCTCCCCCATCACAAAGAAAAATAGTGGTCTTCTTTGGATTCAAAAGAGATTGGGAAATAAGAAATAATGCTATGATTCTTATGGAATCATTTTCTACATACACAGATCTTTCTTTTATGTAAAAATGTAAAAAAAAAAAAGGGGGGAGGCTTAATTTATAAAAACAGAAGACTATTTGAGTTGAGAGATGATTCAAGTTGAGAAAATGAAAAACGAGCTGAGACCAGTGAAAAATATATCCAAATTACTGCTAAATATGCAAAAAATCGAGGAAATGTTCATTCAAAGAACCATTTCTCAAGCTCCTAATTTGTATGAGTCATTGTGTTAGGAAGTAAAAATCCAGAGATAAGCAAACCAGAGACCCTATTGAAAGGAGCGAATAATTGATTGGGAGATTGTATATTTAAATTTTCAGCGTGAAAAGACTAAACAGACATTTGACATTGATAGTATGGAAACAAAGAGTAGGAGTGCAGAAAAGAAAGAATCCCTAAGAAGGTCAGGAACATTTCCAAGTGGAGGTGGGACATGAAATTAGTCTTAAAGGAAGAATAAGGTTTCCAAGGCAAAGAGAGATAGAGAAGGGAAATTGTACTGCAATGCTGGAAAGAGAGAATTCTTTTGAAGAGAGAGGAGGAGACAACAGCTTAACATTTCAAGTGGGTGAGCTTCATCTTAGATATGTGGATTTTTAAAAAAATTGTTAGAAATACAACTCTGAAACAGAATATAAGATTATGAGTCATCAGGAAAAAAAAAAGGTGCTACTAGGCATACATATGAGAGTGAGAAAAGAAGTGAGGTCAAGAGAAAACCCCAAGAAACACAATATTTCAGACATGGTAGAAGAAAAGACACAAGTAAAGGAGAAGGAGGAGTGGACACTGAGTAGAGACAAAGCCCAGACGAGGAAACGTCTTGCAAGCTGAGAGGTAAGACAGTTTCAGGGATGATGTCGAAAATAGTGGCCAATGCCATCGATTGATAATGAAAAATTAGAACAGAAAAGCATCATGAAGTTAATCTCTATAGGCAAGGAGATAAATATGACAGTAAAATACATGAATATTATAAATGGTAAAAGAGTTGCTTGTTTAAACGGAACTATTTTGATCACATGTAAATACTCCAAATAATGAGCCAATAGGAAAGAAGTTATACTAGGCTAATTTCATTTATTTAATAAACAGAATGAATAGTTGCAGTATTATCTATATCCACACTAACTCTGTTCCCCTGGTTAACTCCATACTTTGTTAAAGCATATATGAGACATTATCCCAAATTGAGTGATGGCTTTTTCAGTTTACAAAGCCACATTTTAACTTATGGCTACCTTTCAAGACTACAAATAATAACTAGGTTAGCTCTCATTTTTTCCTTAATTTTAAGTCAATATTCATTCAGATATGATCTTACAGTCATGACATAAATCATAATTAGTACATCATGCATGTCCCTTTCATCAGGAAAAAAATTGAGCACTTAAAAAATAAAAAATTGATTATACAAAAAATGAGACAACAATTTTAATTAGCTTGGCAAGATCTTTAATGAAGAAAACAAATGTTTTAATCAAGCTTTCAGTTTTGTTGGTGCAGCTTCAAGTTACCTTTAGATGGTTAAGATTTATTTGTTCGATAAATATTTATTGAATTTAAATGAACCTAGGTTCCTGCATAGTTATGAAGGGGAAGAAAATAACTAATAAATATAAGGTTAAAAATAAAAACCTCCTATAAAGTTCATTATGATCTGTACGAGGATTAGTTTTGGCCACGTAGCTTAAGCAAGATGTAAGTAGGTTTGGCTCTCACATAAAAGGAAAATAATGTAAGAAATGAAAGACTGATATGTTGGTTTCACAAATTCTTCAGGAACCCACGCTCCTTCCAGCTCACTATTCCCCCATCCTTAGGGTGGTCCTTTGTCTTCACAGCCCAAGAAGTCTTCTAGTGTTCCAGTTACTATACTGATGTTTCAGCCAATAGATGGTAGAAAAGGGAAAAGTAAGGGTAAGTCTCCTTACCCTTTTTAGGAGAGCTCACTAAAGTTCTTCCTAACATTTCCACTTATTTCTCATAGGCCAGAACTTTATAACATAACCCTGTCTAGCTCAAAGGGAGCTGAGAAATAAAGTCTTTTGGCTGAATGGCTGCAATGCCCAGCTAAAAGTCAGGGTTGACTGTTGTGGCTATATTGGCTATATATTTGACATAAGTGGCAATTTCTGCAACATAACATGGTTCCATTTCAAATGAATGTATAAAGTTCCCAAAGTCCCCTTTCTCCCTGATAGAGAGAATGGGGCAAGAAGTAAAGTAAGCACGAGGTAGAATTTAGGATGCCCTAGGGCTAATTGAAAGTATTTTTTAAAGTGTTCTTGTTCCTAAATCAGTTGCCTAGGAAGTTGTATTAACTCAATTTGTGATTGTTCATAGACTTATCTCTGCTTATACAATTGCAATATATTCATGAAAAGAGTAGAGAACTTAGACTCAAATATAGAATGTGCAATCTGCATGTTGTAAGGGGTATGGTTATAGTGGCTGAGGGATTAAGTTGGCATTATTTAGAAAAATTTGAGCAACCAGCTATCAAAGAGAGGAAGCGTCGGAACATGGGTTAAATCTTCACACGCGTGCCAATTTTCAGAGGCACATGAGTTGGATACAACCATCACTGCTCATTAAATTAACAAAAATTATAGCTGCCTCTACCGTCATCAGCGAGTTCCTTCAGGAATTACCTAAAGGCAATGCTCTTCCATTCTTACTGTTCCATGACAGGAGTCAGCATAAAGCCTTCACCTTCCAGATGTAAAAGTTCAGGACTGTGACAAACTGCTTTTCAAAGGTTGTGAGCCCTGGTAGAGAATAATTACCTGGTATTGAACTGATTGTCTTCACCTTTTATAATCATAATAACAGGGTGCAATTTAACTATCTAGGCAGGTTATTTGGCTGCCAATTTCTCCATTTGGATAACTACACCTGGAATATGGTGTGAGCCCATTCATCTAATATGACATTTAGAAAAATAGTTATCACACAACATTAGAGCCTAAATCGGGCCTTAAGTTCAAGAAGAGGCAAAAAGAAAATGCATCTCCAGAGTTAGAAATTGGATATTTGTTAGAGGTATGTGAAACTTACAGGAGGAAAACTTCTGATATATTGCAGGTGGCAATGGCCACACTGTGGTATCAGCAATGGCACATCAACTGGTCAGATCAAATGTCCACGGAAACTGACAGGGCTCTGGCATGGCTGGCATGAAGCCAGATGTGAAGCAAATTCATTTGTAGCTACATACAACTGCTTTACTTCACCGCTAGCCTAGCACTGTCAGCTGTCTTGTGAAACATTTGACAAAATGCTATGTTCATTTTAGGAAGTCATCCACATCTCTGATGGTTTCCCTGGCATCTTTCTATGGCCCATAACAATAATATCAATAGCTTATACTTACTGAGCTTTTACTGTATGCCAGCCACTTTGCTAAATTTATATTCACTTTACCTCTCGTGATAACAGCTATTGCCCAAATGTTATCCAGTCCTGGTTACTTTCCTTCTATTAGAATCCTAAGTGGAAAAGTCTAGATAAAGAATATCACCTTTTATAACTCCATCTATTTATTCAAGAACAAAAATCAATATGAATGTAATCAACTATGACATAGTCAAGAAGCTATTTTTAGAGACATTTCCAAAATATCAGAATTTCATAATAAAGTCTGGTTTATTTTTGGATGATACATTATTCAAGATGGTAAAATTCCCGGGATATTTTTTCTAGAGGCTTAAATAAATCTTCTAAATCCATGAACTTCAGTTTAAAATACAGAAATGATTCTTAAATTGTAAAGCTCCGGTCATCTGAGTTGTTTTCTTTTAGCAGATCTCTTCTTGAAAGGCTATTTCTGCTCACTGAGAAAATTCATAGCCCTGTGTATTTATGTACCAAGGTTTCTGTTCAAAGAGGATTTAAAAGCCATCAACTAGATTGGTGATTACAATGAAAAGCCACAAACATTTCACAGATAGTGAGAAAAGGAACACAAACAAAGACATAATATAAGTCATGTTGAAATGCCCATATTTTGAATTTTATAACATTAAACATCAACAAAATTGGTAAAATTCTTGCTATTTTATTTAACAGCTCTAGATTGAAATTCTGCTTTGTGCTTTCATTTGGGTGACCTTGTGTAAATTATTCAAATTATCTAGGTTTCGTTGTCCCCACTGCATTGTGTATGGGTTTCAAAATAATATAAGACACAGCGACTGTTTGATAAGTTATAGCAAGTATTATCGCCTTTTTTCTCACTTTTAAATAAACGAAATAATATAAAGTATAAATGCTTTAAAGTGAATAAACATGTGGGACAAAATCTAAACCTCTTTTTTTAGGGAATATTTAATATGGCCTGTTAATACTTTCTTTTGGATTAAGAAAAATGTGAAATATGAGATGTGAATTTACCAGAGGCAAACAATTTCTGTTCAAGCAGAAACACTATGAGGCTATGCCTGGGATTCTGTCACACTATCAGGATAGGTGAAATAATGGAAGGAACTCTGCCTTTGTTTCCTAAAACTGCCATAACAAATTAACACAAAGTTGGTGCTTAAAAATAATAGAAATTCATTCTGTCACAGTTCTGAAAAAAATAAATATGAAATCAAGGTTTTGACAGGGCCACGATCTCTCTTAAGGCTTGTGGTGGGTTTGAAGCTGTGTGTACCTGAGAAAAGATGTTCTTAAATGTAATCCTTCCTGAGGGTGTGATCCTAGTGTAAGTTAGAACCTTTGATAAGGCACTTCAGTTAAGGTATGACCCACCTCAATCAGGATGGGTTTTAGTCCTATCAATGGAGTCATCCATCAGGGGAATGAAATTCAGAGAGAGAGAAAGCCACAGGGGAAGCAGCCAAAAGCTGAAATCAATGGAACTTGGAAAAGAAAGGAGAGACCAGGAGACACCACCATGCGCCTTACCACATGACAAATTAGGGTCCAAGGTTCTTCAGCAGCCAGTCCCCAAACACCATAGTCTTTGGGAAGAAAGCATTACCTTGATAACACCTTGTTTTGAACTATGTTTTAGCTTCAAACTGTAAACTAATAAATTCCCATTGTTTAAGCCAACCCATTTCAAGGTATTTGCTTGAGCAGCCTAGGTAACTAACGCAAGGCTCTAGGGAAAATTCTCTTCCTGGTTCTTCTAGCTTTTCATGGCCCCAGGTGTCCCTTGGCTTGTGGCAGCATAACACCTACTTCTGACAACCTCTTCATGTACCATCTTCCCTCTAGATGTCTCCATCTTCACATGGTGTTCTCCTCTCAGTGTCTATGTGTCTCTCTCTCCTCCTCTTCTTATAAAGATAACAATCATACTGAATAAAGCACATCTTATTTCAGTATGACCTCATCTTAACTTAATTACATCTTCAAAGACTCTCTGTCTAAATAAGCTCACATTTGCCAATACAGAGTGTTAGGCCTTCAACATGGGAACAGAATTCAACCTGTAGCAATTGCCCTCTCACCCCTGAAAATTCATGTCCTTCCCATGTGCAAAATACACTCGCCCCATCCCAACATCTCCAAAATCTTCACCCATTCCAGCGTCAACTGTAAGTCCAGAATCTCATCCAAGTATCATCAACTCAACATGTCCCAAATCACATAATCTAATTCAGATCTTGGTGACTCTGGGTATGGTCCATCCTAGAGAAAAACTCCCTCCATCCTTGGATCTATGAAACCTAAAAAACAAGTTCTCTGCTTCCAGAAGGGACAGGCATAGAATAGATATTCTCATTCCAAAAGGGAGGGAAGAAATGAAAGTAATAAAGTTTTCACTAAGCTATTGCAGATTTTCGGCCCAGCAGGCCAATTCCATCACATTTCAGGGCTTTCAGCCTGAACGGTGGCCATAAGGCACTGGGCCTGGGGCCTTGGAACTGAGAAGGCCATGGCCCTGGCTCTTAGCCCTCCACTCTTCAGGAGAGCCTGGAATCATAGTAGAAGACCAACTGGCCACTGAGTCATCCACGGAGTTACTTTCCTTTTCTTGAAGGATAGCACAAGTTCATAGCCAAGTAGCTCTATTGGCCTGTAGAATCCCAGAAGTCCAACAGCTGCTTATACATGCATATATATTTTGTTTTTATCAGAGTAGTAGAAGTACTTCCACCACTGCCACTGAAAGACTAATTCAATTGTTTTATTTCTCTTCTTGATATGATCATGCTTTACCAACACTTTCTACTTTCAACTTGCTTTTGAGCAAGGAAGGACTGAAAGGAAAAAGGATATGTTAGTTGCTCTACCTTTCCCTTTCCTACCATGTCATCATTTTCAGCATAAGTGGTTAGCTAGTAGTGGGAAGTAGCAGGAGTAAGGAAAAATGCGAGAGGATTCCTTGATGTTTGTGTTTCTTAGAATATCCTTTCTTTTTGTATTTGAAGAAAATTCTGGTTTGAAAGGAAAGGACAGCCTTTGTTCTCTCAGTACCCACAATCACACACACACACACACACACACTCCCACCCCCCACCCCCACTTACTAATGTGTAAATGTAACACACTTAACCTTGTGCTCTCTTTGAGTCTTGTTGAACTTTCAGGCACTGTGGGTCCACCAGAATTCTGTGCTCATGGAATATCGTGAGTACTATGTGTGAATGGGTGTGTAAAGAACGGCCAGCCCACACACTGCACATATCTCTTCAACTCACGTGCATACTCCATTGTCCCACTGGACTTCACTTACAAAATGCAATGTCAAAGAAAAAAATATTAAGAATTTCAAGAAAGCAGCAGCAGAGCATTAAAGCAAGTGCAGGGCCTTTGTGAGTGCAGAGTCATGTGCAACTGCACAGGTCCTGTTTCCATGAAGTTGGCCCCTGATACTGTTTTTATCTACTGTGTGTAGTTGCTGTGTGCCTGATGACACTATATTCAATCTACTAGAAATGAATCACATTATACTGCAACAGAGATACCTGATTTCAGTACACTGAGAGACTGTGAGGATAACCAAGGGTGACAAATAGTTCCCAAGTCTTTTTCAAATTCTGTTGCAACTGGTAAAGGAAGCATATACATATGTTTGCACACCAGGAATAAGGAATTATTTTTATTTGCAAACATTTATAATTGCTTTGTCATTGACTGAGCTATTAAATATTCAAATATGATCAGGGGGGAGGTAATTAGGTGCAGTGTTATTTCTCCCCTGCTTCATACTGAAATAGAAAAAGTTAATTATACAAAAATATAATTGCACATATTTTAGCCTGGAAGACATTAAAATCTTCAGCCTCTTTTGAAGAGAGGGGCGATCATATACAAGGTTGTCTTAGTTTTGCTAGTCTGCTAACTCAAATAACACCAATTAGGTTTGGTTTAAACAATGGGAATTTATTGGTGCATGATTTCAGAGGCCAGGAGTCCAAATCAAGGCACTGGCTAGAAGGCTTAATGTCTCCCATTGTTGACAGCATTCTGGCTAGACAGAAATTCTTGGGTCCCTTAGCTTTCCTATCACATAATAATGTCCTCTTCTTTCTCTTCCACATGCAACTCCTCGCTCCTCCCCATGACTTTCTCTTTATTAGTCCTCCAGTAACAGGATTAAGACCTATCCTGATTCAATTGGCCCATCTTCACTAAAAATAGCACCTTCAAATGTCCCATTTACAAAGGGTTCACATCCACAGGAATGGATTAAAATAAAGAACATATTTTTCCTGGTGGACATAACCCAATCTACCACAAAGATCAACTATGCTCATGGTTCTTTAGGGTGATTTTGCTCTTTTTTATCCCAGTTTCTCCTAACC
>PVIY010041284.1:0-21755 GCA_004026745.1 Myrmecophaga tridactyla
GTAATGATACACAACTATGTGATGATATTGTGATTCAATGATTGTGTATACTTTGGATGGATTGTTTGTGTATGAAGATATCTCAAAAAAATTTTTTAAGTACATAACCACTTTCAAAAAAAAGACAGCATAAAAAAGAATGGCCTTTATTGTAAAAACTTTGAATGTTTACAGAATAAACCCACCAATTAAAAGGTAATGATTGACAAAATGGATGAAAAATATGATCCATCTATATGCTGTTTACAAATATTCATCTTAGACCCAAGGATGCAAATTGGTTGAAAGTGAAAGGATGGAAAGAGATTTTCCATGCAAGTTGTAAGCAAAAGAAATCTGGGGTGGCTATACTAACATCAGACAAAATAGAATTTAAATGCAAAGATGTCATAAAGGACAAAAAAGACACAATATATTAATAAATGTGAAATCTACCAAGAAGAAACAAAAGTCATAAATGTTTATGTATCCAATAAAGGGGCTCCAAAGTACATGAGGCAAACATTGGCAAAACTGAAAAGAAGAATAGGCATTTCTACAATAATAATGGGAGACTTCAATACAACATTCTCTTTTATACATAGAACAACCAGACAGAGGATAAATAGGGTAATAGAGATCCTAAACAATATGATAAGTGAATTAGATATAAGAGACATATATAGATCATTGCATCCCAAAACACCAGGATATAGATTCTTCTCAAATGTTCATGGAACATTCTTCAAGACAGATCATATGCCAGGGCACCAAGCAGGTCTTAATAATTTTGAAAAGGTTGAGATTATTCAAGGCACTTTCTCTGACCTGGAATGATGCTTGAAATCACTAACCACCAAAGAACCAGAACTTTCACAAATATATGGAGGTTAAACAGCACATTCTTAAGCAATCAGTGGGTTAAAGAAGAACTTGCAAGAGAAAGAAGTAAATATTTGCTAAAAAATTAACACAAAAATACAACATATGAAAACCAATGGGATGCAGTGAAGAAAGTGTTGAGAGGGAAATTTATAGCTCTAAATGTCTACATTAAAAAGGAAGAAAAGGGCAGTGCAATGGTGGCTCAGTGGCAGAATTCTCGCCTTCCATGACAGAGACCGAGGTTTGATTCCCAGAGCCTGCCCATGCCAAAGGCAAAAAAAAAGAGAGAGAAAGCTAAAACCAAGACATACCTGAACAATTGAAGAAACTAGATTAAGATTAACAAACTAACCCTAAAGCAAGTAGAATAAGAGAAACATCAAACATTTAAGCAGAAATGAAAGAATTGGAGGACAAGGAAAAACAATAGAATCAATAAAACCAAAAATTAGTTCTTTGAGAAGATCAACCAAGTTGACAAACCCTTAGCTACACTAACAAAGTCTAAAAGAGAGAAGTTGAAAATAAATAAAATTGGAAATGAGAGCATCATCATCACCATGGACCAAAAAGAAATAAACAATTCATAAAAGGATACTATGACTGACTGTTTGCCAACAAACTAGACAAATGAGATGAAATGTACAACTTCCTGCAAACACACAAAGAAACTACACTGACTCAAGAAGAAATAAAAGATATCAACAATTCAGTCACATGTACAGAGGTTCAATTAGTCATCAAATCCCTTCCTACAAAGAAAAGCTCAGGATCAAATGGCTTCATAGGAGAATTTTACCAGACATTGCAATAATACTACCACCAACCCTGCTCAAACTCTTCCAAAAAAAATTGAAGGAAAAGGGACATTGCCTAACTCGTTCTACGATGCTAACATCACTTAAATATGTAAACCATAAAGATACTACAAGAAAGGAAAACTACAGGCCAATATTCCTATGAATATAGATTCAAAAATTCTCAACAAGATACTTGCAAATCAAATCCAATAACACATTAAAAGAATCATATTCCATGAACAAATAGGGTTTACTCCAGGCATGCAATGGTGGTTCAGCACCAGAAAGTCAACTGATGTAATAGAACTTATAAACAAATCAAAAGGGAAAAATCACATGATCATCTCAATTGATGTCGAAAAGGCATTCACCAAAATTCAGCATCTTTTCCTGATAAAAGCTCTTCAAAATGTAGGAATCAAAGGAAACTTCCTCAATATGATAAAAGGCATATATGAAAAACACAGCCAGCATTGTACTCAATAGCAACACACTGAAATCCTTCCCCCTAAGTTAAGGAATGAGACAAGGAGGCCCACTGTCACCAAATTCATCCAACATTCTGTTAGAAATTCTAGGTACAGCAATTGGCAAGAAAAAGAAATAAAAGCCATCCAAATCAGAAAGTAAGAAGTAAAACTCTCATATCTTCAAATGACATGATCCTATATTTTGAAAACCCTGAGAAATCTATGACAAATCTACTAAGATAATAAATTCAGCAAAGTGGCAGGATACAAGATTAATGGGCAAAAATACATTAGTAATGGCCTAACTGAGGAGGTTATTAGGAAAAAAATTCTAATCACAATAGTAACAAAAAGAATAAAATATCTCAGAATAAGCTTAACCAAGGATGTGAAAGACCTGTACACAGAAAACTACAAAAACTTCGCTAAAAAAAAAAACTAAATTGGTGGAAAGATATTCTGTGTTCATGTATAGAAAAGCTATATGTCATTAAGGTGTCAATTCTACCCAAATTGATCTCCAGATACAGTGCAACACCAATCAAAATTCCAACATCTTATTTGCAGACTTGGAAAAGCTGCTTATCAAATTTACTGGGAAGCTAGGAAGATCCTAAAAAAGATAATTAAGTGGGAGGACATATACTTCCTGATTTTAAAGGTTATTATAAAACAAAACAGCATGGAATCAGCAAAAAGACAGATATATTTGATGGGATCAAATTGAGAGATCACAGATGGACCCTCAGATCTATGGTCAATTAATTTTTTACAAGGCCCCCAAATCCCCTGAACTAGGACAGAACAGTCTCTTCAATAAAAGGGGCAGCTAGATATCCATATCCAAAGGAATGAAAGAGGACACCTATTTTACACCCTACACAAAAATTAATTCAAAATGGATTAAAGACCTAAATATAACAGCCAGTATCATAAAACCATTAGAAGAAAATATCTTCAAGACCTAGTGATAGAAAGTAGCATCTTAGACCTTAAGCCCAAAGCACAAGCAATGAAAGAAAAAAAAATAGATATATGGGAACTCCTCAACATTAAACACTTCTGTGCTTCAAAGGACTTTGTCAAAAAGGTGGAAATGTATCCAACTCAATGGGAGAAAATATTTGGAACCCAGGGACATGTGTCAACTTGGCCAAGTTGTGGTACCTGTTTGCAAGTGTTCCCTGTTGATTCTGTTTCTCTGGAGAACCCTAGCTAATACATCTTGGTACCAGGAGTGGTTCTTAAGATACAGAATCTTAAAAATGGGTTTTTATGAATGGTTTTCTACTCTGACTGGACTCAGAGACACTAAGGACTCTGATTCCCATAATCAGAATGACACTCCTAATCCATGGAGTGAGTTGGCAAAAGAGATAGTCATAATATCATCATTCAATTCTCCTATTGCTTCGCATGTGCAAAGCCAGACTCTGGGGGATAATGTTTTTGACACCTTTACAGAGTTTTGCAGAAATAAGAGGTATAGAGACATTGGTTGGTTGTTGCTAGGTACATTGACTACATTAAGGAGTGAAAGGGATGGGCTTAAGGCTTCAAACGAGAAGCTTAAGCGCCATCTGAAAGATGTAGACATTCCTATGAGTATCCTGAAGGAAAATCTTATATCCTGTAGCCATAGACTTGAGATCTCTGAAAATCATTCTCAGAATCTTATTGTTAGAGTAGAAACTTTACAACATAACAACTTTACAACATAAACTGAAATCTCAGTCTTGCATGGTGTCTGCCGTTAAAGTGAGGGCATTGATTGGAAAGAAGTGGGACCCTGAAAAATGGGATGTGACATATGGATTGATAATGATGTCGAGGGTAAGGTTGAAACCCTAGATCATGCTGAGTCTTCTCTAGATAACCCTGTAATAGATTGCCCTGAGGACATAACTGCCCCACCTCCAGCCTGCCTTGAAGAGTTGGCCACCCAACCTCCTCCTGAAGGGATTAGCCCTAGAGTGAATAATCCTGTTTCACCAGATGAAATTGCAAATGAAGGCCCTAAAGCAAAGGGCTTGGAAGATATTTCTAATTCTTTTCATGATCCACCCCCACAACCCCACATTTCTTCCGGTCCTATAATTAGACTAAAGTCCCAACAGGTCCCTAAAGGTGAGGTACAAAGTATCACACATGAGGAGGTACGTTATACTCCAAAAGAACTGTGTGAGTTTTCCAATTTATATAGACAGAAATCAGGAGAATATGTGTGGCGATGGATTTTAAGAGTGTGGGATAATGGTGGGAGGAATATAAGGCTGGATCAGGCTGAATTTATTGATATGGGCCCACTAAGCAGAGATTCTGCATTCAACGTTATAGCTTGAGGGGTTAGAAAAGGTGTTAACAATTTGTTTGGATGGTTGTTTGAAACATGGATCAACAGGTGGCCAACATTACCTGAGGTTGAAATGCCAGAACTTCCCTGGTATAATGTAGATGAGGGGATCCAGAGGCTTAGAGAGATTGGAATGTTAGAGTGGATTTATCATGCAAAGCCTGCTCTTACAACCCAGGAATGTCCAGAGGATGCACCTTTTACCAAAACAGTGAGAAATAAATTTGTGACACTAGCACCATCATCCCTAAACAGCTCTGTGGTTGCACTACTCTGTATTTCAGATATTACTGTAGGAACTGATGTCACTGAGCTGGAATCCTTAAACACAATGGGAATGACAGGATCCTGAGTTGGCAGAAGCCAGGTGGCAGCACTTAATTGCCAAAGACAGGGTAGATGTGGCTATTATAATAGACAGCAAACTCAAATCAAGCATGAAAATTATATGACATGCAGAGATTTGTGACATTGGCTAGTAAATCATGGGGTACTTAGAAATACAATAGAAGGGCAGTCTACTAAATTCTTGTTTGAGCTATATAAGCAAAAGAGTTCTAGGTCAAGTGAACAGAAATCTAACCTGAATTACAAAAACAGAGTCACAGCCCCTTAATCAATTTCCAGACATGAAACAGAGGCCCTTGAATGAAGGGGAGGACAGGTCCCTTTGGGGGAGAAACCTGTTACACTGCCAAAAATTTATACTGTTAATCTTCCTCCAAGCCTTCCCCAAGGAGACTGACAGCCTCTTACCAGGGTAACTGGGCACTGGGGAAAAAGAAATGATCCGATATTTCAGGGATTGTTAGACACTGGTTCAGAAGTGACATTAATTCCAGGGGACCCAACACGTCACTCTGGACCACCAGTCAGAGTAGGGGCTTATGGAGGCCAGGTGATCAATGGAGTTTTAGCTCAGGTCCATCACACAGTGTGTCAAGTGGGCCCCCGGATCCATCCTGTAGTTATTTCCCCAGTTCTGGAATGTATAATTGGCATACACATACTGAGCAACAGGCAGAATCCCCACATTGGCCCTCTAACTCATGCAGTGAGGGCTATTATGGTGGGAAAGGCCAAGTGGAAGCCACTAGAACTGCCCCTACTGAGCAAAATAGTAAATAAGAATCAATACCGGATCCTGGAGGGATTACAGAGATTACTGCCACTCTTAAAGATGCAGGGTGGGGAATCCCGACACATCCCCATTCAACTCTGCTATTTGACCTGTGCAGAAAACAGATGGGTCTTGGAGGATGACAGTGGATCATTGTAAGCTAAACCAGGTGTAACCCCAATTGCAGCTGCTGTTTCAGATGTGGTATCCTTGCTTGAGCAAATCAATACATCCCCTGGTACCTGGTATGCAGCTATTGATCTGGCAAATACTTTTTTCTCAATAGCTATTAGTAAGGACCACCAGAAACAGTTTGCTTTCAGCTGGCAAGGTCAGCAATACACTTTCACTGTCCTACCTCAGGGGTATATCAACTCTCCAGCCCTATGTCATAATCTTGTTCGCAGAGACCTTGATTGTTTCTGCCCCCACAAGACATCACATTGTTCCATTTTTTTTATGATATCATGTTGATTGGACCTAGTGAGCATGAAGTAGCAACTACTGTATATTTCCTGGTAAGGCATTTGTGTGTCAGAGAATGGGAGATAAATCCAACAAAAATACAGGAGACTTCCACCTCAGTGAAATTTCTAGATATCCAGTGGTGTGGGACATGTCAAGATATCCATTCTAAGGTGAAGGATAAGTTGCTGCATCTGGCCCCTCCTACAACCAAAAATGAGGCACAATGCCTAATTGGTCTTTTTGGATTTTGGAGACAATATATTCCTGATTTGGGTGTGCTACTCTGGCCCATTTATCGAGTGACCAGAAAAGCTGCTAATTTTGAGTGAAGACCTGAACAAGAGGAGGTCCTGTGACAGGTCCAGGCTGCTGTACAAGCTGCTCTGCCACTTGGGCCATATGATCCAGGAGATCCAATGGTGCTGGAAGTGTCAGTGGCAAATAGAGATGCTATCTGGAGCCTTTGGTAGGCCCCTATAGGAGAATCACAACTCAGACCCTTAGGATTTTGGAGCAAAGCCTTACCATCTGCTGCAGATAACTACTCTCCTTTTGAGAAACAGCTTTTGGCCTGCTACTGGGACTTAACCATGGGCCACCAAGTTACCTTGAGACCTGAATTGCCTATCATGAGCTGGGTGTTGTCTGACCCACCAAGCCTTAAAGTTAGGCGTGCACAGCAGCACTCTATTGTAAAATGGAAATGGTATATACGAGATAGAGCCAGAGCAGGTCCTGAAGGCACAAGTACGTTACATGAAGAAGTGGCCCAAATGCCCATGGTTTCCACTCCTGCCACATTACCTTCTCTTTCCCAGATCAGAGCTATCGCCTCTTGGGGAGTTCCTTACAGTGAATTGACTGAGGAAGAGAAAACTCAGGCCTGGTTTACAGATGGTTCAGCATGATATGCAGGTACCACCCAAAAGTGGATAGCTGCAGCATTATAACCCCTTCTGGGGTGTCCTTGAAGGACAGTGGTGAGGAGAAATCCTCCCAGTGGGCAGAACTTCAGGCAGTGCACCTGGTTGTTCATTTTGCTTGGGAGGAAAACTGGTCAGAGGTGCATTTATATACTGATGTATGGGCTGTTGCTAATGGTTTGGCTGGATGGTCAGGGACTTGGAAAGACCATAATTGGAAAACTGGTGACAAAGAGGTCTGGGCAAGAAGTATGTGGATAGACCTTTCTGAGTGGGCTAAAAACATGAACATGTTTGTGTCCCATGTGAAGGCACACCAGAGAATGACTTCAGCAGAGGAAGATTTTAATAATCAAGTGGATAAGATGACCTGTTCTGTGGATACCAGTCAGCCTCTTTCCCCAGCAACTCCTGTCATTGCCCAATGGGCTCGTGAACAAAGTGGTCATGGTGGTAGGGATGGAGTTTATGCATGGGCTCAGCAACATGGACTTCCACTCACCAAGGCTGACCTGGCTACAGCCACTGCTGAGTGCCCAATCTGCCAGCAGCAGAGACCCACACTCAGCCCCTGATATGGCACCATTCCCCAAGGTGACCAGCCAGCTACATGCAGGAAGATTGATTACATTGGACCACTCCCTTCATGGAAGGGGCAGCGATTTGTTCTAACTAGAATAGACACATACTCTGGATATGGGTTTGCTTTCCCTGCACACAATGCTTCTGCCAAAACTACTATCCATGGGCTTACAGAATGCCTTATCCTTCACCATGATATTCCACATAGCATTGCTTCGGATCAAGGAACACACTTCACAGCAAATGAAGGGCGGGAATGGGCACATGCTCATGACATTCTCTGGTCTTACTGTGTTTTCCATCATCCAGAAGCAGCTGGATTGATATAATGGTGGAATGGCCTTTTGAAAACTTAATTACAGTGCCAACTAGGTGGCAATACCTTGAAAGGCTGGGGTAACGTTCTCCAGAAAGCTGTATATGCTCTGAATCAGTGTCCGCTGTATGGTGCTGTTTCTCCCATAGCCAGGATCCAAGGGGTGGAAATGGGAGTGGCACCACTCACTATTTCCCCTAGTGATCCACTAGGAAAGTTTTTGCTTCCTGTTCCTTCAACCCTGAGCTCTGTTGGTCTACAGGTTTTAGTTCCAAAAGGGAGAGTGCTTCCACCAGGAGAAACAACAATGATTCCATTGAACTGGAAGTTAAGACTGCCACCTGGTAACTTTGGGCTACTCATGCCCCCTCGATCAAGAAACCAAAAAGGGGATTGCATTATTGTCTGGGGTGATTGACCCTGACTATCGGGGGAAATAGGACTGCAACTATACAATGGAAATAAAGAGTTTTCTTGGAATGTAGGAGATCCCCTAGGGCGTCTTTTAGTACTACCATACCCTGTGATTAAAATCAATGGAAAACTACAACAACCCAATCCAGAAAGGACTACCAATGGGTCTGAAACCTCAGGAATGAAAGTTTGGGTCACCCCACCAGGCAAAGAACCATGGCCAGCTGAAGTGCTTGCTGAGGGTAAAGGGAATATGGAATGGGTAGTTGAAGAAAGTAGTGATAAACATGAACTACAATCATGTGATCAGTTACAGAAATGAGGACTGTAATGTTATTTTTTTCCCATACTATTTAAGTTGTAAGATATCAAGTTTAAGAATGAATATTACCCAAAGACTTTCACCCTATTCTGGAGAGAGTTACTGTGTTTCCAGTTGTATGCAGGACAGTTGAGTATTGTTAGGTGAAAGAAAAAATGTGTGTTTTAATGTTTTATTTAGAAATTAGGTATGATTATAGCTGTCAAGTTGACAAGGGGTTGACTGTCATGGTCAGGTTCATGTGTTAACTTGGCCAACTGGTGGTAGCTGTTTGTCTGGTTAGGCAAGTGCTGGCCTGTCTGTTGCAATGAGGACATTTCATAGAATTAGATCATGATCACGTCAGCTGCATCCACAGCTGATTCCATTTGTAATCAGCCAAGGGGAGTGTCTTCTGCAATGAGTGATGCTCAATCTAATCACTGGAAGCCTTTTAAGGAGGATTCAGAAGAGACAGGCTCTCTTCCTTCTTCAGCTGGCAAGCCTCCCCTGTGGAGTTCATCCAGACCCTCCATCAGAATCGTCAGCTTCACAACCTGCCCTGCAGATTTTGGATTCTGCATTCCCATGGTATGTGAGACACTTTTATAAATTTTATATTTATGAGTGTTCGCTGTTGATTCTGTTTCTCTAGAGAACCCTAACTAATACAACATCTGAGACTCAGAGTTAGAGCTCTGAAGCCATGCAAGTCAGCAGTAACCCATACAGGAACTGTTTAAAAGATCGAAAAAGTGATCAGACATTGAGTATAGATATGAATGAAGCTGATCTGGATAGGACTAAGGTAAACTGAAGACTGGGTAAAGGTTGATACTGTCCATATTTTAAAATTTCAACTTCTGTGTGAGACTAAAGGGAGAGATGTGTATTTGGTGTAAAATTTATATTTTGAGTACTGCATTTCCTAATTTAACTTGTTTGGTCAGTTTAGTTGAACATCATCAGTACATGGAATCTTGAATAGGGCATGAGAATTTGTTGGTTTGTCCAGGGCAATCTGATACCCTGATAAATTCCAGGGTGTTTAGGACAGTGAATAAAGAATTATTTGCAAAGTCACCTTGGGGTAATGGGGAGAAAAGGGGAAATATTCAACTTCTCCATTTGGAGAATTTCTGATATTCTCACAAGCAGTGGTAACAAACAAACCAATAGGCCAAATCATTGATCTTGGGGTTCACCCCTATGAAACTTATTCCTGCAAAGGATAGGCTAAGCCTACTTAAAATTAGGCCTAAGAGGGGGCATGAGTGGTTCAGTGGTAGAATGCTTACCTTTCATGTGGAGACTTGTGTTCAATTCCTGGACCATGTACCCCCCAAAAGGAAAATTAGGCCTAAGAGTCATCCCTAGAGAGCCTCTTTTGTTGCTCAGATTTGGTCTCTTTCTCTAAGTCAATGTGGCAAGTGAACTCACTGTTTTCTACCCTCCACTATGTGGGACATGACTCCCAGGGATGTAAATCTCCCTGGTAACATGGAACCGAAATCCTGGGAAGAACCAGGACCCAGCCTCAGGAATTGAGAAAATCTTCTTGACCAAAAGAGGAAGAGAGAAATGAGAAAAAAAAGTGTCAATGGCTGAGAGATTTCAGAGTTGAGAGGTTATCCTGGAGGCTACTCTTATGCATTATACAGATATCCCCTTTTTAGTTTATGGTGTAGTGGAGGGCTAGAGGGAAGTACCTGGAATTGTAGAGCTGGGTTCCAGTAGCCCTGTTTCTTGAAGATGATTGTATAATGATACAGCTTTTACAATGTGACTGTGTGATCATGAAAACCTTGTGTCCGATGCTCCTTTCATCTAGGATATGGACAGATGAGCAAAAAATATGGATAAAAAATAAACAGATAATAGGGAGAACAAAGGTTAAAATAAATTGAGTCGATGGAAATACTAGCGGTCGATGAGGGGGAGGGGTAAGGGGTATGGTATGTGTGAATTTTTTTAAATTTCTTTTTCGGGAGTGATGCAAATGTTCTAAAAAATGATCATGGTGATGAATACACAACTATGTGATGATATTGTAAGCCATTGATTGTACACCATGTATGGAATGTTTCTATGTTAAGAATGTTTGTATGTTAAGTTTTATCAATAACAATATTTTTTTTAAAAAAAGAATGGATTTAAAGAACATGGTCTTTTCTGGGATACATAACAGCTACAAGCTACCACATCCCTTTCATAATTTTTATTAACTATTTTACTACTCTCCCTTTTCCATCCTTCACTGATGCTTGATCTTAGATTATTCACTCAGGCAGGGATAATTGGCCCCAGGTACTGTTTACAGCAGTTCTATTCAGCGATATCTTTTCCCAGTAGCCTGACCCCTTCTTGGGATTTGCACTTTGATCATCAGCCAGGTATGGCCCTAATTCTAATCCTGACTCTCTGGGTCTCCACTCATCAATTAATTTCTCACAGCTGTGGTGAAAAGTGTGTCCCCTGGACACTCTCAAGGTGGGTGTCCAATCTAACATTCAAAACTCTCTATGCCTTTGGATACCTTCCTATACGTCATATTGGGGCAGTTCTGGCAGTTCAGTTTCATTCAGTGTAGGTCATGTTTCAGCCAAAAAAAAAAAAATCCTACTACAGCCCTTTCTAACCCCTTGAGAAACAACATTGAAGTCAGAACCTCAGTTTAGGGGGGCCATATCAATAAATTCAACCTGATTCAACTCTATCTCACTTCCACTGTTATCCCACATCCTTAATATCTATTTCCCACACAAAGCCTCCACATTTCTTAGATAGAGGGAAAATCTATGGTTCTTTTGGAGTATAGTCCTCCCCTTGATGAGGAAGATTTGGTTTCTCATATTTCATATCTGTTGGGACTTCAGTGTAGTTAAAGGTCTAGAAGCAAAGATGAGTGATGGAATGGGTCCTGAAGAGAGTCAGCAGTGTCTTAAAAGTGAACGAGTTCAGGGGATTCAATTGCATATTCATCCAGAAAGGCAGGATTAACCCCCTCAATTTGGTGTACAAAGCCTGATTCTATAGCAGAATTCAGAGGTCCATTGACCCCAAGTACATTAGCTAGTGTTTAATTTTGCTAAAGCTGCTGAAATGCAATATACCAGAAATTGGTTGGCTTTTAACAATATGAATTTATTAAGTTACAAGTTATAATTTAAAGGCCATGGAAATGTCCAAGTTAAGGCATCAACAAGAGAATAGATTCACTGAAGAAAGGCTGATTGCATATAGGTTTCCTCAGTCACAAGGGAAGGCATTTGCTGGTCCTTTGCTCCAAGGTTCCATTGCTCTTAGTTTCTCTGTGTCCTTGCTTGCTTCTCTGGAAATATGTCTCTGAGCTCTCACTGTCCTGCTGGTCTTCTCTTAGAGTCTCTTGGGCATTTTTCTCTCTCTTGCATCCTTCACTTGGTTTCAACTCTCTACTCTCTGTATCTGTCTCTCTATGCTTTCTGTCTTTTATCTCTTCATAGAAGACTCCAGTAAAATGATAAAGACCCACAGAGCTTTGGGTGGGTCACATCTCCATGAAAAGAACCTACTTAAACGATCCTACCATCAATAGGGCTGCACCCAAAGGAATGGATTAAGAGAACATAGTCTTTTCTGGGGTACATAACAGATTCAAACCAGGATATATGGTTTCTAAATATTGTCTCCCATCCTGGACATTATCTTTTCACTCCTTGATAATGTCCTTTGATGGACAAGAGTTTTTTATTTTGATGAAGTCCAATTTACCTCTTTCTTCTTTGTTATTACTCATATTTCTGCTGGACAATCTAAGACTACATTGCTTAATAAATGGTCCTCTAGATATTTCCCAACATTTTCTTGTCAGATTATATATATATGTATATATACAATTTTGAATTAATGCTTGTATGTAGTGAGATGTAGTGGTCCAAATGCATTCTTTTTCATGTGAATTTTCAGTTATCCCAGCATCATTTGTTGAAGAGACAATTCTTTCCCCCTTTGAATGCACATGGAAAATCAAGTGGCCCTAGATGTGTTTACTTCTGAATTCTTAATTGTATTCCATTGTTTCATATGTCTAACCCTTTCGAAGTATCACACTGTTTTAATTACTGTTCATTGTAGTAAATTTTGAAATCAAGAAGTATATGTCCTCCAACTTTGTTCCTCATTTTCATGAGTATTTTGGATATTTGGGGCCCTTTGAATTTCCATGGGAATTTGAGGATCGACTTTTCCATTTCTGCAGAAAAAGCTACTGGAATTTTTTATTGAGATTGCATTGGATTTGTAGATCACTTCAGTCAAAAGAAATATTAGCTGTATTAAATCTTCCAACATGTGAACATAGAATGCTCCTATTTGTCGAAGACTTCTTTAATGTCTTTCAGCAATGTTTTCTAAATTCTGTTATAAAAGCCCCACACTTCCTTGGTTAAATTTATTCCCAGGTATTTTATTATTTTATATGCTATTGTAAATGTAATTCTTTTATTAATTTCATTGACAGATAGTTGATTGTTAGTGATTAAAATCTCAACAGATTTTTGTGTATTTATCTTATACTCTGCAATTTTCTGAATTGGTTTATTAACCTGTTCTAGTTTGCTAGTTACCAGAATGTGATATACAAGAAATGGAAAAGCTTTTAAAAACTGGAATTTTATTAAGTTGCAAACTTACAGTTCTAAGGCTGAGAAAATGTCCAAATTAAAGCAAGGTTATAGAAATGCCCAATTTAAGGCATCCAGAGAAAGACACCTTGGTTCAAGAGGATGATGACATTCAGGGTTTCCAGCTCAACTGGAAAGGTACATGGCAAATATGATGACATCTGCCAACGTTCTCCTCAGGCTTCTTATTTCATGAAACTTCCCTAGGGGTATTTTACTTCTTCATCTCCAAAGGTCTCTGGCTGCATGGGCTCTAAAACTTTTCCCAAAACTGTTCCATCTTAAAGGGCTCCAGTAAGCAACCTGACCTTGAATGGGTGGAGACACATCTCCATGGACACCATCTAATCAGAAGTTACCACCCACAAGTGGGTGGATCATATCTCCATGGAAACAATCAAGAAGCTCCCACCCAGCAATATTGAATGAGCATTAAAGAACTTGGCTTTTCTGGGCTACACAAAAGATTCAGACCAGTCCATAACCCTTGTAGCATTATTGTGGATTTGAATGAGTTGATATAAAGAGAATCATGTCATCTGTGACTATGGATAGTTCTACTTCTTCCTTTCCAATTTGGATGAGTTTTATTTCTTTTTCTTGTCTTATTGTTCTGGCTAGCACAATGTTTAATAGCAGTGGTGACTAAGTGGGTATCCTTTCAGTGGGGGAAAGCTTTCAGTATTTGATGTATTCCAAAAAAGCCCTTTATTGAGAGTTTCCTTCTATTCCTAGTTTTGTAAGTGCTGTCATCATGAAAGGATATTGAATCTTTAAAACTCTTTTTTCTGCCTCAAGTGATGTATTTCCCTTCATTCTAATAATGTGATGTATTATCTATTGTTTAAGGTTGAAAACTTTGATTAGATTGTTTCCATGAAGTTTGACCCACTCAATTGTGAGAGTGACATTTTGGCTATTTTCAGGGAGCTGCGACACACCCAATTGTGGGGGTGATCTTTTGATTAGTTGGAGATGTGACTCCACCCATTCAAGGTGGGTCTTGATTTGTTTACTAGAGTCCTTTAAAAGGGGAAACATTTTGGAGAAACCTCAGAGCAGATGTTTGAAGTACAGTTTCTCAGAGCCAAAAGAAACACAGACATTTGAAGATGCTTGGATCCTAATGGAGAGAGCACATACCTAGACACAGACATTTGAAGATTCAGAGCACAGCTGCTGTAATTGTGGGCCATCCCATGAGCTACAAAGCAAGCCAGAGCCCAAAGTTGTGTATAAGAGGAGTTAAAGAATGGCCTACAGACACTTGGAGAGGTAACCACTGGCTTCCAAAGTTGGAAGCTGTTTGAAACCAGAAGCCAAAGGACCAGCAGACACAAGCCATGTGCCTTCCCCCTTACAGAGGTGTTCCAATTTGTGTCAAAGTATCTTTCCCTGGTTGCCTTAGTTTGGACATTTTATGGCCTTGGAACTGTAAACTTGTAATAATAAATTCCCCTTATAACAGCTGTTCCATTTCTGGTATGTTGCATTCTGGCAGCATTACCAAACTAATACACCCTTTAAGGAATGTTCCAGACTCTTCTTGTGCTTTTCCTGCCACAGTCATGAAATCAACCACTCTTCAAGGAAGATCATTTCCTTTTATTAAAAATTTTCATTACAAACCTAGATCTGAGGATGGGTCTGTCACTTGATATTGGGAGGTCTCTGCAGTGGACAGAGTTAGCATATACACATTTCCAAATCCAGGCATAATAGTCACCTACAGGTATTACTGCATCTATCTACCGATAAATATTTTTAAAACAAGAGTGCATATTAATACCTCCATCATTAGACTAACAACACATGGCTTATTCTCCTCCACCCCAATATTGGTCCATTCGGAATTTCTTTCTCCAACATAAGAGATGCCCCAACTGTCTACAAGATATTCACAATTTGCCCAACCCTTACATACAAAAAAAGGAGCTGCTGACATGCTACCCTGTACCCAGTGAAAAGAAAGTTTACCAACTTGAGTACCATGTTTGTTGGCAGTTCTTTTTCTGTTACCCTTGCAGAGCCCAGCTATAACATTGTTTTCCATGTCAGGCAGATTGGCTTCTTCCTTCCCATTTCCTACTGAGTGGCCACATGATTTATTATAAAAAGATAAATTCATATGTCATAAACTCACTCTCTGCAGTCGTGTTAATCACTGTTGGACATTTGTGACAGGTGATGGAGCATCCCTGTATCACTGGAATAGCCCCAGAGATGTGCACTCAGTTACTCAGCTGTGGGCACAAGGGACCAATTTGCATAAAACATCGTGCCCTGATCAGGCAGAACTGGGAGTGGTTGGCCAGGTCTCAGGGGCAAACTTCATCACTGAGGCAGATCTGACGACATTCTGTCACCTGCGGGAGGTTGTTGGCTGAAACAGGGCTGGTACTTTCAGAGACCAGTGTCCAAGCACTGGCTGTCTACAGTGTTATCAAGGACAGAGCCTGTATCCTGACTGGCATGTCAGACAGTGTGGTTCTCTTCCCTGAGTCAGTCAACTAACTGGGCAGCCACAGCCCTCCTGTTTATATGAATGCACACATGGCACAGCTTATCAGCTGATCACTCCACTTCACCAGGTCCAGCATCAGGGAGGGACTGAGGGCCATGTGTGCCTGGCCTCTTGCTGGCACAGCCTCAGGGTTTTGCTTCCGTAACTGCTTTATTCTCACAACAAACAGGTCCAGCTTCATCAAATCAAGGCAACAAGGCCTCTGGCTGCTTAGCCAACTTCAGGAGATCTGCAGCCCATGACCAAAGTGACCTGTGCCTGTTTTTATAGGGTTCACAGGCTAGAAATATTTGTACTATTTTAAATGGTTAAAATAATAAAAACAATGATGTTTCAGCAGAGATGGAAGTTTTATGGAACTCACGTTTCCATGTCCATAAACAAATTGTTATTAGAGAATAACTGTACTCATTCTTTTTTGTATTGTCTTCGGCTGCTTCGTAACTGGAGCATTGACATGAGGAGTCCAAAGAGAGACCACATGGTCCACAAAACCCAAAATATTTACTTTGTGCCCTTATGGAAAATGCATCCCAGTCCCCACTCTATCCCACAGCCCAGAGCAGGTGCTAAGCGTTACCTACATGGTCCCAGGAAGGTCTGGGCTTCGAGATTCCATTCTACCTGCCCTCCAGGTATCAGAGAGGCCTGTTTGCATGGTCTATGATGATATGAGCCCCTCTGAGCTGCCTGTACCCTAGAGAGGGTTCCTCTTCCAGCTGATGACTCTCAGGATTCCAGGCCCATTGGTGCAGGAAACACTGGCTGGTGGGCACAAGCTCTTCTCAGACCTGCCAATCTGTTGACCTTTGATGAACACCCTCAGCTCCTGGTCACTGTCATGTCAGCTCTGACCTGGATGTCACCCCACCACCCCAACACAGTAAAGGGGTTCAATGCCTTAATCCTCTTCTGCTTGATGTCAGGATGGATTGGCCCCTCACTTGGACATGCAGAGATGGGGGACAGACCCAGGTTTGTTGAGTCTTCTCTCGGTAGAAACCCTGAGGCCCTCCTGCCCCCACTTCTGGCCATCCCCTTGTCTGGTCAGATCTCAGCCCCCAAAACATGCATATACTTAGGACTGCCTCCTTGGGCCTCCCCACACTTATTCCAGCAGGGCCCCAGCCACCCATGCACTCTTTAGGGGTCTGTGATTCACAGAGCTGCATCAGGGCCTGGCTGCTTCCGCGACATGGGGGTGATGGAGCCTGTGCCTTCCTGCCTCACTGACCTGGCACAGAGAGCAGTGCACACAATTACCAATGTTTTAACTTAGATCTGTGCCCACAACAACGTCATGCCTCCCGCTGACAGCTCACACCTGTCCATACATCCAGGACAAGCATCTGCTCCTGGCGCCATGCGCAGACTGCAGAGAAAGTAGCAGGGCTGTCCGCTCAGTTCCTGCCAGGGCCCATGGCAGCGTCGGGTGGGGTGGGAGAGCGGACGCCCACTCCCTGGCTTGACGTGGACCAATTGTGGCTACTTCAGACCCCCGACCTCCCTGTGGCGGCCAGTTGAGGCTGGACCTTACCTGGAATCACACTCCTGCATGGCTTCTTTCCCTTCCATCCAAGCCTCTCCAAAGTACATCATGGATACAGAGCACTCATCTCGGGCTCTGCGTCTAGGAAACCCCACGGGACCCCTGCCACTGGTGGTGATGGATGAATGACAAGTGTTCAGGCAGAAGCACCGCATGGTTTAGATAAAGGGGTGCACCATCGGGGAGCTCGTGTTCCCTGGCATGGGCACTTCTGGAGAGGGAGCCTCCTAGGACACCTTTCCTCACTGTACTTTCCCACAAGTCCTAGTTGATCCTCATAGTTCCCCCTCTTCTGGGAATTCCCTTTAGAGAGATAATGCATGTGAATTTCAACCCTTTCTTCAGAGAAAGGCCCCTTATCTCTACTGTTATCACACTACCATCCTTCCCTCCTGTCCACTGCAGCCTCTTGGGCTCAGGCCTCCTTCTGGAGAGTAGGGTGGGTGAATGCTTGATTGCACTGCAGATTTTGGTCACCCCTGACCCTTTGCTTCTCTAACTTCCTGGCTGTCATCTAAAGCTGACGTCCGTGGTCATAAAATATCACACAGACAAGAGGTCCCATCCTCACACTCATCACATTTACGCATAGTAGTCTAGCATCAGAGCTCTCCAAAAGCATGTGGGTGTGCCATTCTCTCCACAAGTGTGTGTCAGGCACCTACTATGTGCCAGGCACTCTGCTTCACACTCAGCTCTAAATAGGCAGATTGGGTCTTCATTCTCTTAGGACTCACTTCCACAGTGGGGAAGCATACATTCACTCAACTAGTACTTATTACATGCCTGCTGCACGCCAGTTACCATCTTAGATGCTGAGAACACAGCAGTGGACCAAACAGACAAATCCCGTGAGCTCATGGAGCTTATATTCAAGTAAAGTGTGAATGAATAAATAATAAACAAGATAACGTCACATAGTGATTAATGTTTTAAAGGAAATAAACAGAATTACACAATGTAACTAGTGGGAGGAAAGGTTTTAGAAAAAGTGGCAGAAAGAATTCTCCAAGGTGGCATTTCATCTGAGACCTGTGGGACGCACATGCCTGGGCCAGGTGAAGTGACAGAGGTGAGTGAGAGCCTGGCAGGCAGGTGGACAAATGGAGAGCTGGACATGGGTACTGGAATGGGGGGAGGGTTAGGGAGTAGGGGGTTACAGGGGTGGAGCCAGGTCACAGGGCCCTTGGAAACCTGTAAGGAACACAATGAGGAACAATTGCATGGCTGCTTTTTGGATGAAGATATGGGGAAAGGAGAGGGTAACTGGGTGGTGATTTGCTGACCTTCAAACTCTTTCTTAATCCTGTAGGTCATGCTTCCCTCTTCCCCATTCAACAACATTTACCAGAAAAGAGCATAAATGAGACCATAAAACCTGCCTTACAAGTCTAAAAGGAATCAAGTCATATGATCTATGTTCTGTGATAATAAATGAATTAATCTAGAAATTAACCACACAGAGATAACAGGAAAATACTCAAATATTTGGAAACTAAGTAACACACTTCTAAATAGCACCTGCTTGAAATGAGAAATCACAAAGCATATAAGAAAGCATTGTGAATTTAATGAAAATGGTAGCACAATGTATCAGATTTTGCATGATGCTTGTAAAGCAGTACTTAAGGGGAAGTTTATAGCACTATACCCTATAGTAGAAAAGGAGGGAGTACAGGCCAGATCATGTGGAATTTGTAACTTCACCATGTACAATAGGAAGATACTCAATGACTTCAAGCAGGGAAATAGCATAATTAGATTTCAATTTTTAAAACATTTCTCTGTATAACACCAATTGTTTGTGAACATGTGAAGAACCAGGACTCTCACTTATCGGTGGTGACACTAGCAGTTGGTACAACCATATTGGGAAAGACACTGACAGTATTTTACAAAAGCAAACATACACATTCCCTAAGACTTAGCAATTGTACTCCTAGTCATTTAAACAAGAGAAGCAAAACGTGTGCAGAGGGTGCAAATGTGCACAGCTTCTTTATTCAAAAAAGCCAAAAGTCAGAAAATATACAAATGTCCATCTACAGGTGACAGGATAAGTAATATGTGGCATTTTCATACAATAGAATACTAACCAAGAAAAGGAACAAGCTAATGATCCAGGCAACATGAGATCCAGGCTTACAATCTCAGAAACAGTAAGCCAAGTGAAAGAGGCCTCATGTGCTCTATAATTCCATTTTATGAAGTTCTAGAACGTGAAAAACTGATGTGCAATGGAAAACATCAGAACAGTGATGAGTTCACAAGGAGTAGGGTGGGAATTGACTGGACGAGGGCTGGAGGGAAACTTCTGGGATGGGAGTTATATTCTATAGCTTATAGGGGTTTGGGTTATGCAGCTGTATGCACTTGTCATAACTCAGAAAATGTGCAGACATGTTTACACATGTCATTGAAAAGTTTACAAGGGGAAAAGAAACCAAACAGATGTTAAACCCATTTCAATGATAATCACAAAGATGTACTTAAGGAAAGAGTACTAGTGTTTGAAACTTGCTTTGAAATACTTAAAAAACTAGTTGAATTGATGGATAGATGGACAACTAAAAAACAATTGGGGGAACAAGCGAATGCGCAAATAGAAATTCATTGTAAAATTCTTTCAACTTTGCTATAGCCTCAAAACTTTTACATAATAAAATACTATGAAATGTATAACTCTGACTACAGGGCAGAGCCTGATCTTGGGAGGTCAAGAATGGCTGTGGACAGACCAGTGGAAGGTGCTAAGACATGCAGCAGGGGTACAATGGCTCTTTCAGGTTAGTGTTAAAGAAGAAGCAGCAGATCAGAGAGGATTCAGAATCAATCACTAGGAGGTGAGGATGCTTTGCACAGAGGCTAGGAAAGAGGATCCAGAATCTTTCAGTGACTGTGACTCTGACAATTAGATTGGAATCTTATCATGCATGTGGACTGTTGAATAAAATCTCTGGAGATTCTAAGTGGTAAGTTAGTTCAGCAGTTATCAATGAGTCTGGAGTTTTTAGGTGAGGAATAGTATCTAGCTAAATTCAGATATTGCTGTAAATATTAATGATAATTGCAGATCTGTTCATGAGTGCAATTACTGAGAGAAGAAAAGACTACAGGCTAAAGCAGTGAAGAACACAAACATTTAGATGATAGAAGCAGAAGATAAGACAAAGAAAATGATGAAAAGAAGGAGGAAGAGGAAAGATGGAGAAGATTGAGAATCAATGGAACCCACAGAATAATGACAAAGAAGCTTTTGTATAAAAGAGAAACCAAAATAAAGAATGACGTTGCCCTTTTCTGAAAGGAAAAAATAAAATAAACCTGTGCTCTGCAGATCATGAGAGGGAAGGCTATTGACACCACCTCTCATCCCCCATGGTGCCAAGGCTATGACCCTCCACAGACATGGCAAGGAGCAGTGACTCTAGTCTCTTCCTCAAACCCTCTCCAAGAGGAGATCCAGGTGAGGTCTATAAAGCAGAATATCAAGAGACTGATATCAAAATAGCCTAAGCAGTGAGCATAATGGACCTCAATCCAGAACCCCAGACCCCACTCTGAAAGAGGAAGTGGCAGTGTTACCCACATGTGAAGGCTATGACCATGTTCCCCGGTCCTCATGTTGGGATAAAAACATCAGCAGACCATGGAGGGAGGATGCAAAGGATATGCTTTGAAGAGCCTCCTGCTGTTCCTCCTGGCTATTGACTCTCCCTGTGTTTCCCACTTACTTCCTGCTTCCCTGAAGCCCTGAGAGCATCTGTTTAGTTCCTTGGAAAGTTTAAAGTTCCCTGTAGAAGTCTGGCCTGTTCCCATTGGGAAAGCACATTGTTTATACATTTATATCATACAAATTACCTTCTTCTCCTTTCCACTTATACCAGATCCCAAAATTTATGTTTTAATTCATTCCTTAGCATCTAGAAAAATTCACATTGGCCATTTTCTGTCATTTACTGAACACGGGTAACACCCTCCTGAGCGCCACTTTTACATCCTTGTTGCGCAGAGTGTAGATGAGCGGGTTCAGGGTGGGGCTGACTGCCGTGTACATGATGGTGACCACCTTGCCATTTTCCATGGAGGAGCCAGACCCTGGGAGAAAGTAGGTGTAGATGACACTAGAGTAGTACAGACAGACAACCAGGAGGTGGGAGGAGCAGGTGGAGAAGGCTCTGCGCTTGCCCTCGGCCGAGCGGATGTGCAGAATGCTGGTAATGATGAAGGTGTAGGACAACATGGTGAGCAGGAAGGTGACCACCCCAAAGAACAGGTCTGCAAAGACAACCATCATGTTGTTCAGATATGTTGGGCCACAGGCAAGCAGCAGCAGTGTGGGGAATTCACACAAGAAGTGAGGGATCTGCTGAGAGCCACAGAACGTTAGCCGTGCCATCAGGCCAGTGT
>PVIY010041285.1:0-21741 GCA_004026745.1 Myrmecophaga tridactyla
TCTTCATGCTGAATTGTTCCTTTTATTAGTACATAGTATCCTTCTTTGTCTGTTTTAACTGTTTTACATTTGAAGTCTAATTTGTTGGATATTAGTATAGCTACTCCTGCTCTTTTCTGGTTGTTATTTGCATGAAATATCTTTTCCCAACCTTTCACTTTCAACCTATGTTTATCTTTGGGTCTAAGATGTGTTTCCTATAGACAGCATATAGAAGGATCCTGTTTTTAAATTCATTCTGCCAGTCTATGTCTTTTGATTGGGGAGTTCAATCCATTAACATTTAGTGTTATTCCTGTACGGGTAGTACTTTCTTCTACCATTTTGCCTTTTGGATTTTATATGTCATATCTAATTTTCCTTCTTTCTGCACTCTTTTCCACACCTCTTTCTTTTGTATTTTCATATCTGTCTCTAGTGCTCCCTTTAGTATTTCTTACAGAGCTGGTCTCTTGGTCACAAATTCTGTCAGTGATTTTTTGTCTGAAAATGTTTTAAGTTCTCCCTTATTTTTGAAGGACAATTTTGCTGGGTATAGAATTCTTGGTTGGCAGTTTTTCTCTTTTAGTAATTTAAATATATCTTCCCACTGTCTTCTTGCCTCCATGGTTTCTGTTGAGAAATCTACACATAGTCTTATTGGGCTTACCTTGTATGTGATGGATTGCTTTTCTCTTGTGGCTTTCAAGATTCTCTCTTTCTCTTTGACCTCTGACATTCTGTTTGGTAACTGTCTTGGAGAACATCTATTTGGATCTATTCTCTTTGGGGTATGCTGCACTTCTTGGATCTGTAATGTTATGTCTTTCATAAGAGTTGGGAAATTTTCAGTGATAATTTCCTCCATTAGTTTTTCTCCTCCGTTTCCCTTCTCTTCTCCTTCTGGGACACCCACAACACGTATATTTGTGTGCTTCATATTATCATTCAATTCCCTGGGTCCCTGCTCATATTTTTCCATTTTTTTCTCCTATAGTTTCTGTTTCTTGTTGGATTTCAGGTGATCCGTCCTCCAGTTCACTAATCCTATCCTCTGTCTCTCGAAATCTACCATTGTAGGTTTCCATTGTTTTTTTCATCTCTTCTACTGTGCCTTTCATTCCCATAAGTTCTGTGATTTGTTTTTTCAGACTTTTGATTTCTTCTTTTTGTTCATTCCTTGCCTTCTTCATATCCTCCCTCAATGCATTGATTTGGTTTTTGATGAGGTTTTCCATGTCTGTTCATATATTCTGAATTAATTATTTCAACTCTTGTATCTCATTTGAACTATTGGTTTGTTCCTTTAACTAGGCCATATCTTCAATTTTCCTGGTGTGATTTGTTATTTTTTGCTGGTGTCTAGACATTTAATTGCCTTAATTAGTTTATTCTGGAGATTGCTTTCACTTCTCTTACCTAAGGTTTTCTTGCTGGATGGATTTGTTGTCTATCTGTTTTTTGACATTCAGTTCAGCTTTTTTGGACCTCTAGCATAGGTTTTGTTTAACAGAGGATAATTTTTCAGTTCTTATTTTCTTGTTTCTTGCCCTGCTTGTATGGTGCCTTTTCCCTCCCCACCCTTAGAAGGGTCTGTGTAGATATTATAGACTCCAGCCGGGTTTTCCCAGACTAAACTGGCCTCCTATCGGGGGAAGGAGTCACCTGCATCAGTTTTCCCTGAGGATGAGACCCAGCAGGTTAAAAGCCTTTCCTGTGAAGTCTCTGGACTCTGTTTTTCTTATCCTGACCAGTATGTGGTGCTTGTCTGCCTGCGGGTCCCACCAGCTTAAGATGATGCGGCACCTTTAACTTTGGAAGACTCTCCCTGCTGGGGGCATGGTGAAGACAGAGGAGAGGTTGTAGGCTGGTTTTAATGGCTTCAAATTACCAAGCCCTGGGGTCTGAATTCCTTGAGGGAGGGATTCCACCTGAGTTGGGCTTCACCCCTCCCCTGGGGAAGGCACAGGCGGGAAACAAGCCCTGAAAGCAGCTTGTTTCTGCCTATATCTGGTGGAGTTGCAGCCTGAGAAATCCTGCCACTTAATCCAGAGGCAGTCAAGCCTTTGTAGAAACACAGCCACAAAAACTTCTGTTTCTTTTCTTTTTCCCTTAGCTCAATGAACGACCTCCACTTTGACCAGTTCATCCGAGCTGGGGGCCTATTTTTAGTAGTCAGAATTTGTTAATTAATGCCACAATTGGTGTTTGGTTGGACTCAGCCCCTGCTGCTGTTAAAGTCGCTTTCCTACCCCTCTGGGAAGCAGCCTGTGGGGGACGGGCACTGGCTGCCACAGCTTGGGGAACTCATGGTTCTGGGTAGGCTTGCGCTGGTCCAGCTGGTCCAGACTGGGGTACACTGTGTGTCTGGCCACTGACATGGCTCTGGGAGCTGTTCTGTACTGTTTCTGGTTATTTAGTAGTTGTTCTGGAGCCTTGTTTGGAATTTTACCATCATATTTTTAAGATTAGTCCCTGGGAGTTGGATTTCTAGGTCTAAAAGCTAGATATTTCTAGATATTTCCAATTCCCTTCTCTAGAGGTTGTACCATTTCATCTGAATTTTCTGCAAGTTCTCTAGGCAATTATTTAATTAATTATTTAATTTATTTTTACAGACAATTTCTTTACAGCAGTTGTAGGTTTATAGAAAAATTATGCAGCATGTGTAGAGTTTGCATATATACTTGCCTTCCCTCTAGTTCTCCCTATTATTAACATTTTGCATTAGTTTGATTCATTAGTTACAATTGATGAACCAATATTACTATAATTATGTTATAAATTAAAGTGACAGTTTACATTAAGATTCACTCTTTGTGTTGTACAGTTCTATGCTTTCTTAAAATTCTTTATTGTGATAACATATATATAACATAAAACTTTCCATTGTAACCACTTTCAAGTATACATTCACTGGTGTTAATTACATCAACATTGTAGTGCTGCCATCAGCACTTGGTGATTCCAATATGCAGGCAGCATTGAGAAATGCTGGTTTAGAATAGATTTCCAAAAATGTCTTACATCACTTGAAAAATATGAGGGCTTTTCCATTGCTTGGGATATCTTTGATTAGGCTTTCAGTTTTAAGACAGATTTTGGGCCATTGGGCTGTCTTCTCTTCTACTACACGTGTAGTAATAAGCGCTTCCTCTCATTTGAAATGGGTGTCTCAGGAATGGGTTATTCACTGTGTCAGACAGGAGAATCCACAGTCTTGGTCTGGTGAAAATTTGGTGACCCAGATGGGAGGAATCCCAGAATCTCTAGAACCCCAGCAGAGCAGGTAAGCCAGGTAACTGAGCCTTTTGTGGCTGCTGGACTGAATTTATCTAGAGACTTGGCAGCCAGGATTTCTCTGTTCTACTGGCACTCCAGAAACTTTTTGCACCTTAAGAAGGCTTCAAAGAGAGAAACCATTTCCAGTTCTGGACATCTGACTGGGTGAGTGGGTCATCAGGGTTTTGCTGGTTTGAAAGGATTTATGTACCCTAGAAAAGTCATGTTTTAATCCTAATCCTATTTTGTAAATGCAGCCATTTCTTCTAATCCTTATTCAGCACTGCATGTTGGAAAGTTTGATTAGATTATCTCCATGGAGATGTGACTCAATCAAGTGTGGGTATTAAACTTGATTAGGTGGAAATGTGTCTCCACCCATTCCAGGTAGGTCTTGATGGTTTTACTGGAATCCTTTAAAAGAAGAAGCACTTTGGAAAAAGCTGGAAAATGATGTCAGCCATGAGAAAGCTTCAGAACACTGCAGAACCACAAAGCAGAGAGTCTACCAGCCAGTGACCTTTGGAGATGAAGAAGGAAAACATCTCCTGGGGAGCTTCATGAAACAAGAGGCCTGGAGAGAAAGCCAGCAGATGCTACCATGTTCACTATGTGCCCTTCCAAATGAGAGAGAAATGCTGAGCATCATTGGCTTTCCTGAACCAAGGTATTTTTTCCTGGATGCCTTAGATTGGACATTTCTATAGATTTGTTTTAAGAGGGACATTTTCTCAGCCTTAGAACTGTAAATTAGCAATTTATTAAATTCCCCTTTTTAAAAGTCATTCTGTTTCTGCATGTATATTGCATATGGGTATATTGCATTCTGGCAGCTAGCAAACTAGAACAAGGGTAAAGGTGGATCAGAGAATAAATAGGTGGTTCAAGTCTCCTTGACTCAGGGCAGGCTCATGCTTCCAGAACAATTCCCTTTGCTCTGACCTCTACACCTTCTGATTTTGGGTACCATACTGTACATTATTTGAAGCCCTAACCTAATCCAACAGCTAACTGGTGTTTAATGAAATTAAGTAGGCCTGTTTAAGTGTTAACCAGTGTGTTACCTAGTTATTGGTTGTTAAACTGGTGTGATAAGTGTTTGATGTCTAACTGTTAATTAATGTATTTGGTGTGTGTTCTGTACAGGTTTGGAGGTCCTGGCCTAAATTTGTCTGTTGACTATATTCCTAAAAAAGTAGAGTAATCCAACAATTAATTGGTATTTAATGAAGTTAAGTATATTTGTTTAAATGCAAGCCAGTGTGTTAGCTGGGTATGGTAAGAATTGGTGTTTATTTAATTGTTAATTGATGTGTTAAGTGTTTAATCCCTATTTGTTAACTGGCATGTTCAGTCTAGATATTAATTGGTATATGCCTGAATTCATATTGGTCAAGTGTTCCTAACTGGTTACTGATTATGGAAATTCTTTTAAAAAAAGAACCTTTGGGCTGTATTGAAAATTGAAAAAATTTTGGTTATGAGTCTATAAAAAGGTTTTACTTTTGTAACATAATCTGGGCTCAATATGATTCAAAATGAAAATGCTACCATTATAGTTAAGATATTATAGTTAGAATTGTTCTGCAAAAAGGTAGAAATGGGATGAGATAATATAGTCAATACTTATTTGTCTCTCTCAAAAGTATTTCTGTTTCTCTGTGTTTTTTGTAGCTAATTTTCTATTTGTGTCTGTATGCATTTTCAATATATATATTCTCATACCTCTGGATGGTAACAGCAAATTAACAAGAAAATTCCTAAAGAGCCCTATTTGAACTGGTTAGCAATAATTGGGTGCCTGATATAAATATATAAATTGATACTGAAGTAAAAGAGCACAAAGAGAAAAAAATAAAAACCTCTCTGAATGGCAAGGTTCAAAACCTTAGTTTTGTAATTACTGCAAACAAACTGGGACATTAGAATGAAACCATCCTTGGAATTTCCTTAAGGCAGCAGAAAACTGCCAAAGTGCTGCCTCTGTAAAAAAGCAAAGACCTTTTCCAATGGTCCTGGTCACAGCTTTTAGTAAAATAAATCTAGTAATTGGAAATAGTTAAAAGAAGAGCATAAGATCTCAAATCTAGTAATTGAAAATAGTTAAAAGAAAAGCAAAGAAACTCTCAAAATTCCACAGTCCTTGCCTAAAACTTTCCAATCCAACTTCAAAAAGCCTGATATCTTTCTGTCTGTGCAACCTATCCCCGCCCTAAGGCCCAACTACTTAAAGCAGTTATGTGGAAGGACTAGACACAGAAAGTTATGGGGAGATGTGGTTTAGAATTCTTTTTTGCTGGACCTGGAGATTAGAAATGGTAAGCATAAAAATTCTATAGACAATAAGAACAAATAAAACAAGAAAAAAAACAAAAAAAATGCTATAGAATAGACTATGTTTGTTAGTATTTTTACAGTGGTAACTAGTAATCAGATTATTATTAAAATATAAGTAGCTCTGGAATAGAACTAATTGAATAAAATCAAATTATTAAATTTCAGTAAGTAAAATGAAATATCTTAGAGATATATGGAATGTTTTTCCTGAATTTAGACTTGGGACAAATTAAACAACTGCAGCTTATTTTCCAGAGCTTGATAGTCAGCGTACTTTAAAAATTGTTTGTGTTTTAAAATATTATTCAAAGAGATTTTTTTCAACCTCAGATAAAAGGAATTTTATGATAAATTTTGAATTGAATAAATGTGATTTTATTCTGCTTGGGTGTGTTCTTCCTAAATCTATATAAGCTCATTAAAAAAAATAAGCTAGTATTATAAATACACTCTCAAAATTCCTCTTAAAATAGCCTAACTAGGTAGGTTAAGTTACATAAACTGAGGAGCATACCTGATAATAATAATACTTAAATAAAGTATAATTAACAATATGCTGATGCTTCAAATATACCCTATTTAAGAAATTGGTTAAGTTTAGTAAGAAATATAAATGAATTTTTATAACCTTGATTATCTGGATTTCAAAGAATCTGGCTTTTTGATACTTGGCCATTTGTTACCTCAGTATGTGTAAGAATTTGAATTTGTAGTGGCTTTGTTAATGTCAGCCAGTCATGAATAAAAAAGACATAAGTCTTATCTTTGAAGAGTTTATATTCTAGTGAGAGTATACGTGTACTAAGGCATAGTATAAGACAGTGGTAACAAAGGAATAAAAATGCTGGAAAAAGTTTAGAAGCAGATAGATAAAGAATTACCAAAGAAGTCCTCATGGAAGAGATGACACATGTAAGACCTTAAAATAAGAAAGTAGCATTTAAACAAATGGAACTCTGAACTAGTTTTTAGAAACCATAACTTAATTTTGTGAACTAATACATTCCTGGCATTACTTAGCAGTTGGGAATAATGTTGAGAAAAATTTGAGTTTTTTCTGGATATGAATCCCTTAAATATAAAAAAAGGTGATTATATTTCAAGCTTGGGTTTTTATGAACTCTGAAGGTAGTGCTGAATTAGACTGGGAGATTTTAGGCATATTATAAAGTAATCATTTGTATGTTCTTACTATAAAGTATATAGATGCCTGGTTGTGTTCTAAACCCAAACATTAATTTTGTACTCCTTCCATTATTTTTAATATCTCTGTCTCTTTCCCCCTTCATGAATACTGCTATTGGAACAAAGCATGCAGGTAAAAAAGTCTTGTGTAAACATATATTCAAAAAAAAAAGAAAGGTTTTGTATTAAGCTGAGTAGTCATATAAGACTAAAGCTTAGTTTTCTCCCTGTTAAAATAACATGGACATCAGAACAATATCCTTGTCAATGTTTATGTTGGCATTGTCCTTTATTTCAGAAGACAAGTCTTCTCACTGTTAAGGGAAAAACTGTTGCAGATAATTTGTTCTTTCACCTTGTGTAAGTAAGTTGCTAAAAAGTTTAACCCATTGCATAGGAGATGTTTGGGAAGTATTATGGTGTTTAAAAGGGATTTTCTATCCTGTTGCTGGTTAAATTGTATAGGTAGAATATTATTCATATATTTAGAGATTGTATAAATTCCTAAAAATTTGACAATGTACTCACTCTCTATGTTATATGCTGATACTAATCTGTAGGATGTTAAGCAATGGTATGGTGTTTAAGTCATGGTTTTATTTATTCTTAAAAGGCTACAGATCATAGAAACAGCCAAATTGTCAGTTGCACTGCTTTGTTCTAATACTTCTCTAAAATATATGTGTTCAACTATAGGTCAGAGCTCCATTTGTAACAAAGAAGAACTTTGAAAGAATGGTTGGACAAATATATATGTTATATTTCATCTGTTAATAACATAACTGGTAAATGTGTAAAATTGAAACAGACCAAAACCTCTGCAATGTTTTTTTTAATATAAAACAACTGTCTAATGTTTTTTATTTCTGAAAGAAGCTTCATTTAAAAATGCTTATAAAAATTATAGCTCAGATTGTTATGGCTAACTGTTACCATTAAATTCTGAGGTGCTTTACTCTTTGTGTAGCCCAGTAGTTCCCTGGCACTTGAAGTGTCTGTGTGACACCTAAACTCAGGCTTGGTTCTCCTGCTCTGAAAGTTAGCATGGGTCCTCATAGCAATGGTTAAAAAAAAATTGAAAGAGATTAAACTCCAATTAAAGATGTTATGAAACTGATCTGGTTAAAATTAAAGTAAATCAATATACAAGGTAAAGAATAATATTGCATTTTAAAGTTTTAACTTTTGTGTGTGATAAAAGAAAAATGTTGGGAGTCAGTTCAAAGATGGTGGCTTAGTGAGGTGTGGGATTTAGTTGATCCTCTACAGCAGCCAGTAAATAGCCAGGAACAGTACAGAACAACTACTGGGGCCACATCAGTGACTGGACACACAGCACACACCTGTCTGGACAAGCTGGGCAACCTGTGATCCCGCACAGATCTGAAAGTCCCCCAAGCCATGAAGGCTGGTGTCCCACTCCCACAGGCTGGTTCCTGGAGGGGAAAGGAAAGAGACTTAAATAGTGGCAGGGGCTTAGCTCAACCCAGCTCCAATTGTGGAATTAATTAACAAATTCTGGCTACTGAAAATAGTCCCCCAGCTCAGATAAACCTCAAATAAGAGGTAAAGGTATTAGGAGTTCTTGCCCCAGCACAGGGAGGGCAGTGCTGATGGCAGTGGGTTAGGGTGAAGGGAACAAATGTTTTTGGACCAGAAATCACAAAATAATGGAAAAGGGCTGGATCCTAAAAAAAAGTGGAGGCACATAGAACCTGGAGATATGTATAGCAATGTACCAAGTTAAGCTGTTGATTAACAAACCCAAGAAAGGGGGTCCTGTTCTGAAAACGATTTTTTTCTTGCTCTGTTTCTACTACTTAAAAACTCATTAGATAGAGCTGCAAGGCTTCTTAGGCTCTGACTGCCCACAGGCAAGGGCAAAATTAAGCTTGTCTGAGAGCCAAAGAGGCTAGTCAGGTGAAAGGACTTAATTCCCTGGAGGCTGTGCCTTCCCCAGGAGTGGGGGAGGGGGCAGCCCAGGTGGAACTCCTCCCTCAAAGAATTCAGACCCCAGAACTGGAAAACTGGAAACCTGTTTTCAAACAGATTTAAATATCTTGGGAAAAGATATTTCATGCAAACAACAATCAGAAAACAGCAGGAGTGCTATGCTAATATCTGACAAATTAAACTTAAAATATAAAACAATTAAAAGAGACAAAGAAGGACATTATATATTAATAAAAGGAACAATTTATCAAGAAGACATAGCAATCATAAATATTTAAACATTGAGCAAGAGTGCTCCAAAATACATGAGGCAAACACCGAAAAGAGAAATAGACACCACTACTATAATAGGTGGAGACTTCAATTCCCCATTCTCATCAATGGATAGAACATCTTGACAGAGGATCAATAAAGAAACAGTGAATTTGAATAATACAATAAATGAACTAGACTTAACAGACATTTATAGACGATTACACCCCACAACACAGGATACACCTTTTTCTCAAGTGCTCATGGATCATTCTCAATGATAGACCATTTGCTGGGTCACAAAGCAAGTCTCAATAAATTTAAAAAGATTGAAATCATACAAAACACTTTCTCAGATCATAAAGGAATGAAGTTAGAAATAAGTAACAAGCAGAGGGTCAGAAAATTCACAAATATATGGAGGCTCAACCACACACTCTTAAACAACCAGTGGGTCAAGGAAAAATCTATAAGAGAAATTGTAAATATCTTGAGTCAGATGAAAATGAAAACACATATCAAAACTTATAGGATGCAGCAAAGGCTGTGTGAAGAGGGAAATTTATTGCCTTAAATGCCTATATCAAAAAAGAAGAAAAAGCATAAATCGAGGAATTAACTATTCACATGGAAGAAATAGAGAAAGAACAGCAAACCAACCCAAATGAAGCAAAAGAAAAGAAATAACAAAAATTAGAACAGAAATAAATGAAATTGAAAACAAGAAAATCAACATAACCAGAAGTTGGTTATTTGGGAAAATAAATAAAACTGATGGACCCTTGGCAAGGTTGGCAAAAAGAAAAAGAGAGAGAATGCAAATAAATAAAATCAGAATGGAAGAGGGGACATAACCACTAACACTATGGAAATAAAGGAGATAATGAGAGGATACTATGAACCAGTTTATGCTAACAAACTAGACAACATAGATGAAATGGGCAACTTTCTAGAAATGCATGAGCAACCAACATTGACTCAAGAAGAAATAGGCAACCTCCACAAACCAATCACAAGTAAATAAATTGAATCAGTTATCAAAAAGTTCCCCAAAAAGAAAAATCCATGACCAGATAATTTCACGTGTGAATTCTACCAAGCATTCAAGAAAGAATTAGTGCCAATCCTGCTCAAACTCTTCAAAAAAAATTGAAGAGGAAGGAAGGTAACCTAACATTCTATGACACCAACATCACTCTCATACCAAAGCCAGACAAAGATACTACAAGAAAAGAAAATTACAGATCAATCTCTCTAATGAATACAGATGCAAAAATCCTCAACAAAATTCTTGCAAATCGAATCCAGCAGCACATTAAAGGATTATAAAATCCCACTATGATCAAGTGAGTTTATTCCACGTATGCAAATATGGTTCAACATAAGAAAATCAATTCATGAATACACCTTATCAACAAATCAAAGCAGAAAAACCACATGATCTTCTCAATTGATGCAGAAAAGGCATTTGACAAAATTCAACATACTTTCTTGACAAAAACGCTTCAAAGGATAGGAATAGAAGGGAACTTCCTGGGAATATTTGAAAAACCCACAGCTAACATCATCCTCAATGCTGACTGAAAGCTTTCTCCCTAAGATCTAGAACAATACCAAGATGTCCACTGTCACATTGTTATTAAGACTGTGTTGGAAGTTCTAGCCAGAGCAATTAGACAAGAAAAAGAATACATGGTATCAAAATTGGAAAAGAAGAAGTAAAACTCTCATTGTTTTCAGATAATATGATACTATATGTTGAAAACCTTTAAAAATCCACAGTAAAACTACTAGAGCTAATAAATGAGAAAGCAAAGTGGCAGGTTACAAGATCAACACTCAAAAATCTGTAGTGTTTCTATACACTAGTAATGAGCAATCTGAAGAGGAACTCAAGAAAAAGTTCCATTTACAATTGCAACCAAAATAATAAAATATTTAGGAATAAATTTAACTAAGAATACAAAAGACCTGTACAAAGAAAGCTGCAAGGAATTGCTAAAAGAAATCACTGAAGACTGAAATAAACGAAAGGGCATACCGTGTTCATGGACTGAAAGACTAAATATAGTTAAGATGTCAATTCTACCAAAATTGATTTATAGATTCAATGCAATACCATTTAAAATCCCCCAAAATTACTTTTCAGAAGTAGAAGAACAGATAACCAAATTTATTTGGAAGGGTAGGGTGCCCCGAATAGCTAAAAATATCTTAGGAAAGAAAACTGAAGTCCAAGGTCTCACACTACCTGACATTTTTTTTTTATTAATTAAAAAAATTAACAACAAACAAACAAAACAATAAGATATCATTCCATTCTACATATATAATCAGTAATTCTTAATATCATCACATAGTTGCATATTCATCATTTCTTAGAACATTTGCATCGATTTAGAAAAAGAAATAAAAAGACAACAGAAAAAGAAATAAAACAATAATAGAGAAAAAAAAGTTATACATATCATACCCCTTACCACTCGCTTTCATTTACCACTAGCATTTCAAACCAAATTTATTTTAACATTTGTTCCCCCTATTATTTATTTTTATTCCATATGTTCTACTCTTTTGTTGATATGGTAGATAAAAGGAGCATCAGACACAAGGTTTTCACAATCACACAGTCACATTGTGAAAGCTATATCATTATACAATCACTATCAAGAAACATGGCTACTGGAACACAGCTCTACATTTTCAGGCAGTTCCCTCCAGCCTCTCCACTAAATCTTGAACAACAAGGTGATATCTACTTAATGTATAAGAATAACCTCCAGGATAACCTCTCGACTCTGTTTGGAATCTCTCAGCCATTGACACTTAGTCTCATTTCACTCTTCCTCCTTTTGGTCGAGAAGGTTCTCTCAATCCCTTGATGTTAATTCTCAGCTCATTCTAGGGTTTTTCTCAGTCCCTTGATGCTGAGTCTCAGCTCATTCCAGGATGTCTCTCCCACGTTGCCAGGAAGGTCCACACCCCTGGGAGTCATGTCCCATGCAGAGAGGGGGAGGGTGGTGAGACCGCTCGTCATGTTGGCTGGAGGGAGAGGCCACATCTGAGCAACAAAAGAGGCTCTCTTGGGGGTGACTCTTAGGCCTAAATTTTAAGTAGACTTGACCTATCCTTTGTGGGGTTAAGTTTCATATGAACAACCCCCAAGACTGGGGGCTTAGCCTGTAGCTTTGGTTGTCCACACTGCTTGTGAGACTATCAAGAATTTGACTTGGGGAAGTTGAATCTCTCCCCACTCTCACCATTCCTCAAAGGGGGCTTGCAGATACATTACCACTCACTGATCAAATCACTCTGGGATTCATCGGGGCATCACTCTGGACAAACCAACAAAATCTCATGTCCTACCTGAGATTCCAAGTACTTATGACATTCAATAAAACTATCTACATAAGTTATATTAGGAAATGCACTAGTCAAAATATAAATTGAATAAAGCATGAGATTTAGTTGGTTTGTTCAAGTTAGTGTGATGCCCCAATAAGTTCCAGAGTGATTTGTACAGTGAATAAAATAAAGTATTTGCAGGGGGTGTGAGGGTAGCTCAGTGGGAATGTAAACAAGTACAATCACACTGGAAGGCAGGTTGGCAGTTCCTCAGGAAGCTAAGTATAGAATTGCCATATGATTCAGCACTCCCATCGCTAGGGATTCAGAGAACATGAGGGCAAGGACACAAACAGATATTTGCACACCAGTGTTTATAACATTATTATTTACAATTGCCATGAGATAGAAACAGCCTAAATGTCCATCACCAGAACAGTGGCTAAACAAGCTGTTGTATATACATACAATGGAATGTTACACAGCTGTAAGACAGAATAAAGTCAAGAAGCATATAACATCATGGATGAATCTTAAGGACATTAGGCTGAGTGAAATTAGGCAGAGACAAAAGGACAAATACTATATGGTCTCACTGATATGAACTAACATTAATGAGGGAACTTGGAGAATTTAAGTTAAGAACACAGGTTATTAAGAGATAGAAATACGGTAGAGATTGGGTAATGGTGCTGAAAGAATACAGATTGTGCAACAAGACTGTAAAAATTCAGAAATAGATAGCACGATATTACCTGATTGTAGCACAATAATGTAAGTACTCTGAATGAAGCTGACTGTGAGAATGATAGAGGTCATTCATATTTTTAAAACTTCAACTTCTGTGTAAGACTAAAGCAAGAAATGTTTATTTGGTGCAAAATTTATATTTTGACTAGTGCATTTCTTTTTTTTCTTTTTTTTTTTTAATTTGCATATGGGCTGGAGGCACCAGGGATAGAACTCTAGACCTCCAGCATGGCAGGTCAGAGCTCTGCCTGCTGAGCCACAGCAGCTGCCCACTAGTGCATTTCTTAATTTAACTTATATGGACAGTGTGATTGAACACCATAAGTACATGGAAACTTGAATAAAGCATGAGATTTAGTTGGTTTGTTCAAGTTAGTGTGATGCCCCAATAAGTTCCAGAGTGATTTGTACAGTGAATAAAATAAAGTATTTGCAGGGGGTGTGAGGGTAGCTCAGTGGTAGAATTCCTACCTGCCATGCAAGAGACCCGGGTTCGATTCCTAGACCATGCACTTCCCAAACAAACAAACAAGCAAACAAACAAACAAAAAAACCAAACAAATTTTAAAAATTCAACAAATGGTTCTGCAATAAGGGGATACTCACATTGAAAAAGGATGAAATGTGATCCCCACCACATGGCATACAAAATATATATATATATATATATATTTGCAAAGTCCCCTTGGGGAAATGGGGAGAAAGGGGGAAAAAATTAAACTTCCCCATTTGGAGAATTCCCGATAGTCTTGCAAACAGTGAGGATACCAAATTAATAGGCTAAGCCCTTGATCTTGGGGTTTGCCCCTATGAAACTTATCCCTGCAAAGGATAGGCTAAGCCTACTTAAAGTTAGGCCTGAGTCAGCCCAGTTGAACCTCTTTTTTTGCTCAAATGTGGCCTCTCTCTCTCTCTCTCTCAGCTGACAAGGCATGTGAACTCACTGCCCTCCCCCCTCTATATGGGACATGACTCCCAGAAGTGTAAACTTTCCTGGGAACATAGGCCAGAAATCCTGGTACTCAGCATCAAGGAATTGAGAAAACCTTCTCAACCAAACAGGGGGAGAGAGAAATAAGACAAAAAAAAAAGTGTCAGTGGCTGGAAGATTTCCAACAGAGTAGAGAGGTTAACCTGGAAGTTATTCTTATGCATTATATATATATATATCCCCCAGTTAATTTATGGTGTATTAGAGAGGCTAGAGGGAAGTACCTGAAACTGTAGAGCTGTGTTCCAGTAGCCATGTTTCTTGAAGATGGTTGTATAAAGATATAATGTTTGCAATGTGACTGTGATTGTGAAAACCTTGTTCTGATGCCCCTTTTATCTATGGTATGGACAGATGAGTGAAAAATATGGATAAAATATAAACAGATAATGGGGAAACAAAGGTTAAAATAAATTGAATAAATTTAAATACTAGTGGTCAATGAGAGGGAAGGGTAAGGGGTATGGTTGCATGAGTTTTTTTTTTATTTCTTTCGACAGAGAGATGCAAGTGTTCAAAAAAAACGATCATGGTGGTGAATTCACAACTATGTGATGATATTGTGAGCCATTGATTGTAATCATGTCAAGAATGTTTGTATGTCAAAAATGTTTGTATGTTTGTTGTTTACAATGAAAATATTTAAAAAATAATTATCCAAAATTTGCACAATCTAATTAATCTGTCTAGTCAGTTGAACAACCTAATTCAGCTTTATTTGCTATAGAACCTGGAATAGAGAACAAAATCTTAATGTTCTGTACAAGTTAATGTTATGCAGTGATGCATTTCAGACTATTTTGGTCAGAAAATGAAAAAGTGTCTGCAAAGTCCCTTGAGGGACTGGGAAAGATAGAACTATTAAGTTTCCCCACCTCGGGAGTTCCTGACATTTTTCTTAAGCAAGAGGGGCTCCCGATTTACTCAGCAAGATCTCAATTTTGAGGCTTGCCCTTATGAAACTTATTTCTGTCATAGTTAACTGAATGACATAGGATTAGTGCCTAAGAGCCATCTCCAGAAAATCTCTGCTGATACTCAAATGTGGTCTCTCTAAGCCAAACTCTGAGCTTCCCCCTAGTGTGGGAAATAATTTCCAGGGGTGTAAGTCTTGGCACTGGTAGCATGAAAAATAACTGGCCCAGACATTATGGGACATAACTGGTCCTGGCATCATGGAACATACCTGGCTCTAGCACTGTGAGACATAAATTCCAAGGATGAGCCTTGCCCTGGCATCATGGATGAGCTGACCAAAAGGGGTAAAAGAAATAGAGTTTCAATGGCTGAGAGATTTCAAATTGAACTGTGAAGTCATTCTGGAGGTTACTCTTATGCAAGATTCAGCCAGATGTTGCAAACTGCCACAATACAGCAAACCCGAAGCAACAATGTCCCTGGAAACCCTGAAAGATATCCTGTGCTCTGTAAAATTTTACTTATTAAGTTTGTTTTTCAGAAACTTGAAACCTCCAGATTGTTCCTATGCCAGAGAAGTTCCATACCCCAGAGATTCTGGACTCAAAGAATACAACTGGTTTCATCAGTTCATCCCTTTGCCCCTTAATAACGGCCCCTTTTCAGCCTTGACACAGAAGAGTCATCGCCCAGATGACTCCTCAAGGTTGAAAGATAATTATCAAATGAGAGGGAGGAATTGTAACCAAAAAATCAGAATTTAAGGGATGATTTTGATTACTGAATCATTATATAAATATTCTTTTTGCTTATGGCATATTGGAGTAGACAAGGAAATACCTGAAATCTCTGAATTATAATTGGCCACCTTGATCTTTCTGATAATGGTTATCTTCTGCCCCTGTGATTGTGAAAACCTTGTGACTAACCTTCACTTGTACCTAGTTATCCAGTTTTTCAACTTGAGACTCTAGTAATCACTAAAGATAGTCCCTAATGTTTGTTAGTGAAGGGGCTGGGGTCAGCCAGGAGCTAACCAACCCCAACTCCCAAATTATCTTGATGACCGAGACTGGATGTAACCAAAGTGGGCCCTCCTGACAACAATGATAGCTTAGACTTTACAGGTCACCTAGGCCTCATTCTGCCATTTTCTTTCATACATGCTGTGACTAAGCATGTAATCAATCTGCACATACTCAATAATCAGAACACTTTTAATTACATCTTCTGGGGCCATGGTGCTCATTATCCTAAACTCTGCCCACCCTTTTCTCTAATAAAACTACCAGAATTCCTGCAGTTCAGGGAGGCAGATTTTGTACCATTAGGTCATCTGCTCTCCTACAACATGTATAGTAATAAACTCTTTCTCCCTTTGAAAAAATATCCTTCTATCACATCAGAATTGCATTAAAGGCCTTTCAATCCTGACTGAATATAGAGCAGAGTCACCACCATCATCTCCTTTGATCCTTATAATACTTTAATAACATAGTGAAAACTGATATTATCTCTGTGCTGCAGAGCTTCTTAGTCCAGGGTCCATGGGTAGGCTTTGGAGGGGAACTTCCAAGCCCCTGAAAATATATGCAACATTCATGTGGGAATATTGCAATGGTGGTGGTGATGGTTGGAGATTTGGTCCATAGTCTTCATTGAATCCTAAAAGGGGTCTATTGCCCAAAAAGCTGTAGAGTGGAGGAGAGGTTGGGAGGTTGGGAGGTGGGGTTTTTAACTTTTGGCCTTCACAGTGTTTAAACATTTTGAATTTGAATGATTTTAGTGAGATGCAGTCTAGTTCTCTTTAGGCTTCAGCAATCCCTATTATGTTTATTAATTTTTATTTTTTAATATATATATATATTTATTTTATACTCCCCATTGTTTTACAAGCCCAAGATTCACAATTTATGTTATGCCAGTTTCCCCTGAGGTTCCCTTCCTAGAGAACTCTTCTCTCAGATCTTGTCATGGTTAACTGTTCACTCTCCATATGACTTTCTCTGAGAGGTTTTCCCTTGGTCACCCTAGATCAGCACCATCCAAAAGACAAAGGATGCAAGTCCAAAATGCAAGCCACATTTGTTATTTCAAAATTTCTAGTAGCCACATTTAAGTAAAATAAAAAGAAACATGAAATTCATTCTATACACATTATTTTTCCTTTTAAAAAATAAACTTTGTGAATCTGAAGTTGATATCATCCAATGCATAGTCTTTTTAGACTGGCTTCTTTCACTTAGCAATATGCATGTGCTTTCCTAGCTAATGGCTCTGTTTTCATTGTTAAATAATATTCCATTGTATGGATGTACCATAGTTTGTTTATCTATGCACTTATTGAAGGACATCTTCGTTACTTCCAATTTTTAACATTTATGAATGAAGCTGATATACACATTCATGTGCAGATTTTGTGTGGACACAACTTTTCAACTCATGCAGATAAATAAATACCAAGGAGTGTGATTGATGTATTGTGTGGTTAACCTATGTTTTGTTTTTCAAGAAACTACTGGGCTATCTTTCAAAGTGTCTGTACCATTTTGTATTCTCACCAGCAATGAATGAGAGCTCCTGTTGCCCAACATAATTGCCAGTATTTGGTAACAGTGTTTTGAGTTTTAGCAATGCAATGTTCATTTAATAATATATTTTATTTAACCCAGTATGTTCAAAATATTATTTCAACAAGTAATCAATATAAACTACTGTTATTGAGATATTTTACATTTTCTTCTTCTTCCCTTCCTCCAACTCCTCCCCTTCTCCTCCTTTTTCTTCTTCTTACCAAGTCTTCAAGATCTAGTGTGGATTTTATTCTTACAACATATCTCAATTCAGACTAGCCACATTTCAAGTGCCCAATAGGTACATACAGGTTAGAGACTACCATATTGGACAGCTCTACACAAGTGGTTCCCTTTCTAATTCAGAGGTCTGTTTTATAGTCTTCCTATCATATCATAATTTAAATTATTTATTTATTCTCCATGTGCTTGTTCTTTACCTTTCCCACTAAAATGTAAACTCCATAAGGGCTGAGGCTTTGCAAGGTTCACTGCTGCACACTCAGCCATCAATTAAAATAGTACTCAATAAATTTTTAAGTGGATGGATGAATAAATACTTGTTAAATGGATGAATGAACAAATTGGTGATTGAAAGAATGAATGAAACTGTCTGGAAGCATTTGAATATATGGTCCTTTCCTTTGCCAAATTGCTTGACAATTTTTTCAACTTCATAGGGTTGTAAAAATTAAACAATATTTTGTGTGAAATTGTTTTCTAAACTGTGAAACCCTCTGTAAATGGCAGTTATTATCTTCATGTCACTTGCCTAAGGCATATAGTTGGTAATTAGCAATGTGTAAGAGACATTGGAATCACATAGTTTTGACTGTGCCATTTACCGGTCTCAAGAGCCTGTCAAGTTGCTCAAACTCTCTGACCTACCAAAACAGAATATCTAGGGAAAGATCCTGGCAAACTGGATTTTTAAACAAACATCCCAAGTGATTCTTATTACCAAACAAGTTTGGAAACCATTGGATAGGAAATAAATGATCTATCAAGGCTACCTGTAATTGCAGTTAATACATGATTACCCCATTGAGAACTTGTACCTAGTTAATGCTGTTTTGGATCAAGTACACAGCTTTGAAAAGATCAATAAGCAACAATGAGAAAGATAACATCAGCCCAATTGGTAGTGTCAACCCTGGTGATCAATGGGGTGACAAATGCTGCTCCAATTTCCTTTTGTACTCTCACCTGAAGGCTGATGTCTGTTCTGGCATCAGTTACCTGGGTTGAGGTACATTTTTTTTCAGGCCAGAAACTGAAATCAAGATAGATGGCATTAAGAAGAGAGAAGCAGAATCTCTCTCTTTTGGAAATATCAGATGTCTAAAAGGGAGATCTCTGATGGGAGCCACAGGTAGGTAGTGGCCACCTGGACCTAGTTCCCCAAAGAGAAAATCAGGGATCCAAGTGAAGGCTTTGGATTCTGTCAATCCTTTTTGGATGAGGCATAGAGATATTAAGATAGTCTGAAGAATGAGGGCCAGGTGTGTATGGGAGATTCTGTAAGCTGACTTAAAAAACTATATATTGCTCTTTGGCTTAATTTCCTTTAAATATCCTTTAACATTTAGTACAGTACTAGAAAACCACCCCACTCCCATCTTAGAATCTTCAACCTCACTCATAAGATGAGACTGACAATACCATTTTTTTTTCATTTATCAGGTTGGCATACATCCAAAATTCAACACACTGTGTTGGCAAGGATGTAGGAATTAGATACTATCATACATTACTGAAGGGAATAAATTGTACAAACCCTTTAGTAGGATTGGGGGTAAAATTCAGCAATAGACATAAAAATTCAGTTCACTAAACTACCTGCTAATCATATACCTGAGAAAGTTGGAAGAAGATTTGTTTCCTAAGACATTAGGAAATACAATAGTGAGAGAAGCACAAGCATCTTTGAAAAATTCTAGGGTGGCTTTTCTCTTGCTGGAAACAAGGGTTAGAGATGCTGCAGTGGAGTTGGATTCCTGATTTCAATGGGAATAATGAATTCTGCAGCAGAGAAAGCCAGGTGGCAGTAAGAAACAAGGAGGTGTGTTACCATAATGAATGACTAGGACTACTGAGTGGAAATCATGGGTTTTGACCTTTAATGGTGATGGCTCAGTGGTCCTTGGGTCCTTAGGAATGAAAGAGATGGGAAGATTTGTAAAGTATACTGGACTTTGAAAGGTGAGCAAACATCTGACTCGACCTGAACCAGTCCATAGTCTTGGATCTCCTTGATTGAGAGAGAATTGGGTCCCATTGGGAAAGGACCCTGTGGTGTTTGTCCAAGTCATCCTTAAAGGAAACTGCAGACCATTTACCAGAATGATTTTACACTGGAAAAAGTTTAAATACTCAGACCTTCATAGGGTTATCAGATATGGGCTCTGAACTGATACTAATTTCTAGAGTCCACCATCGGAGATTTATATTAAGTTGTAGATGAAGTCTTATTCCAAGCCCATCACAAAGTGCATCCAGTGGGATCCTCAGTCTATTCTGGGAGAAAATATACACAGTAAATGGAGAACCCCCCGTATTGGCTTCCTGTGGTGCAAGATCTAAAACTAAGTTTTATATTATGTGCTATCTTGACTTGGTAAAATCAAGAAGGCATCAAAAGGCCTAACTGCAAGCTCCTCTCCCCACACTGCTCCTCACACTGCTCCCATGGATGAGGGTGCCTAGCTAAACTACTCTCCTTATCAATTAGACCAGGTATATTCCTGCTTATCCCTGAGTAGCAGGTTTCAGTTCCCTGCTAGCTGGCAGAAATCTTTAAACAAGTCAATTACCTCTTCCTGCAGGAACCAGGGGGTCCCTCAACCTTTTGATACTACAAAGCCTTCTTCCTAAAACTCCTGTTTGTTCATTGTGTTCCCAAGGGCAATCCCATTTGGCTCTGCATGGTACATGGTGTCAGTGCTGGTTTGAAACTGTTATGTACCCCAGACAAACCACGTTCTTCTAATCCAATTGGCAAAATTAAGTCCTGGTGTTGGATGGAACGCAGAAGTTGAAAACAATGAGCTCAGATATCTAGCTGAGGAAATTTCCAAACTAAATGTGGAAAATGCAGCCTGGTTTCTCCTTGCAGCTTATAGAAATATGCAAGAGGAAAGAGATAAGGTGAGAAATGAATTCTTAGGTACAAAGAAACAAGAAGATGATACTTTTGAAAATTATGAGCTTTTGGAAAAGGAGACTCCAGAGACAAGTGCCCCACATGAGAATTTAACCAGACATCGAAAGTCAACCATTTCAGAAAAAGCCAAGATTGGATATGGAGTTATCCAGAAAGGATTTATGCAAAGTTCTATTGGCTTATGCTTCTGACCCCTGTGTGCTGCATGGAAAACCACAAGTTTTCTTTGAGATCTGTGTGGATGGCATCACTGCCAGTCTGGGCTTAAAAGGGACAGAGAAAGGACAGATTGAAGGAAAGATGACTTCAAAGGCAGAACCATGGAAGCTAAGTTCTAGAGATGAGAAATTTTGAGCTAGGGGAGTGGACCCACCCATTCATATGGAAAGGCTGAGTTTGTCCTGGAGGCAGAGGGCAGGCCCTCCTCTTTGATTATCAAGAAGAGTTTTGCCACCTCAAGCTCAGAGAGCCTGATACTTGGGGAGAGACTTGCTGCCACCCCACTGTTCTGAAGGGACTGAGTGTGCGCCCTGGAGATGGCAGAAAGGCCATGCTCAGATGCTTGGAGAAGGTAGGGCAACCTCCAGAGCAGTCACTCAACTCTACTTGAACTCTCTGCCACTGATACTTTATTGGTTACACTTCTTTTCCCCCTTTTGGTCAGGAAGGAATTGTTGATCCCACAGTACCAGGTCTGGATTCATCCCGAGGAGTCACCTCCCATGTTGCCAGGGAGACTTTCACCCCTGAATGTCATGTCCCATGTAGAGGGGAGGGCAATGATTTCACCTGCAGAGTTGGGCTTTGAGAGAGTGAGGCCACATCTGAGCAACAAAATAGGTCCTTCAGAAGTAACTCTTAGGCATGCCTATAAGTAGTCTAAGCTTCTCTGCTATCTATGTAAGCTTCACAAGAATAAGCCTCGTGATCAAGGGCATGGCCTATTGATTTGGGTGTTCCTAAAGTCTGACACAGTGTCAAGGGATTCCCTGATGGTAAGGCTTAATAGTTCC
>PVIY010041286.1:0-21771 GCA_004026745.1 Myrmecophaga tridactyla
TGCAGCACCACGAAGCAGTCCATGACCCAGCAACTTTTTTTTTTTTTTTTTAACATGGGCAGGCACCAGGAATCGAACCCAGGTCCTCGGGCATGGTAGGCAAGCATTCTTACCTGCTGAGCCACTGTGGCCCTCCCAGCCAGCAACTTTTGGAGATGAAGAAGGAAAACGCCTCCCAGGGAGCTTCATGAAACCGGAAGCCAAGAGAGAAAGCTAGCAGATGATGCCATGTTTGCCATGTGCCTTTCCAGATGAGAGAGAAGCCCTGACTGTGTTCACCATGTGCCTTCTCACTTAAGAGAAAAACCCTGAACTTCATCAGCCTTCTTGAATCAAGGTATCTTTCCCTGGATGGATGCCTTTGATTGGACATTTCTATAGACGTTTTAATTGGGAAATTTTCTCGGCCTTAGAACTATAAACTAGAAACTTATTAAATTCCCCTTTCTAAAAGCCATTCTGTTTCTGGTATATTGCATTCCGGCAGCTAAGAAACTAGAACACCCAGTATGAGGCAAGCACTGTTTTAGATGCTAAGTAGTAAACAGAACAAACAAGAATTCTAGAGATAGGAGACAAAGTAAGCACATATATTGAATAGTATGACAAAAGATAAGTGCCATGAAATATAAATTGGAGCTGGCCAAGGGAGATCAGGAGTCCTGAGAGAAAGATTGCAATTTAAAAAGAAGTGGGAAGGGTAGGCCTCATGAGAAGACGACATTTGAGCAAATACTTGAAGGAGGCAAAGGAGTGAGCCATGAGGATATATAGGGGAAGAAAACTCCCAGTCTTCCAGTGGGAACAGCCAGTGTAAAGATATTGATTGTGTCTAGTGTGTTCAAAAAGAGGAGAAAGAGTCCAGTGTGGCTGGAAGAGAGTAAGCATGGGAGGAGTAATAGATAATGAGATCAAATAGGTGAGGGGCTGGAGATAGATCATATAAGGTCCTATAGGCCATTGCAAAGACTTTGGCTTTTACTGAGACAGGAGATATTTTCTGAGCAGAGTTCTGACTTGAACTGACTTCGGTTTTTAAATGATTCCTCTGGAAGCTGTGTTGAGAGTGTACCATAGGGGTTCATGAGAAGAAGCAAGGCGATCACTTGGGAGGGTATTGTAGCCATCCTTCTCTTTAACCCCATTCCTGTCTTGGTTCTGTCTGTTTCGACATCTACAGATTTTTTTCCTCCTGCCTTACTAGTTGCTCCTTCTCCAATCTCTCGTCCTCTGTAACCTCCAGATTTTACAGCATTCCAGACTCAGTCCTGAGACCCTTCTTGTCTCTAGCTTCATTCAGTGGGTAATCTCATGCAAACCTATGGCATTTAGTCCATATTTTTGCTGGTGATGCCTAAACTTTTTTGCTGGTGATGCCTAAACTTAGAACTCCAGACTTTACCTCATACTCATGCATCCAAAGGCCTATTTGATATCCAAACTGGAGCTCTTGATTTCTACCCAAATCTTTCCTCCTCTTGTCCAGGAACCTAAGTAAATGGCACTATATTTGTTCAAGCCGAAAACCAAAGAGTTGGGTGGGCCATAGTGACTCAGCAGGCAGAGTTCTCGCCTGCCATGCTGAAGACCCGGGTTTAATTCCTGGTGCCTGCCCATGCAAAAAACAAAGCAAAAACAAACAAACAAAAGTCTTTTGTAATGCTTCACCTCCATATCTAGTCTGTCAGCAAGACATATTCTTCTACCCTTGAATCAATTTCCTCCAAAATACCATGTATTAAAAAAACCTCAAAAATCCCAGTGACTTGAACAATGAATATTTGTTTTTCTCACTCATGAGATTGAAGGCCAGTTGGTGTTTGGATGAGCACAGCTAGACTTGGCTGAGTTGGCTCCATGTTATGGGATGGGTTCCAGTCAACTCTATGTGTTCATTCTGGGGTTCAGGCCAAGGGACAGCAGCTACCCCAGGGATTATCTTCTCATGCTGATTTCAGAAGCTCAAGAGGGCAGACCAACCCATTCTGGCACGTTTCAAACTTCTGCTCGTGTCAGTCCCATTGACTGGAGCAAGTCAAACAAACATGTCCAAAATTGAGGGTGAAAAATACATTGCACTCAACAGAGGCCACAGCAAGAAAGTGACTCTATAATATATTACAAGAATTGAAGAATTAAGAGCAATTATTCAATCTTTCACAAACTCCAAAGTATGTTTTAAAGAATATCAACACCTTTCCCCAAACCCATCATTAATCTTCTTGTCCAAGAACCATCATCTCTTGCCCCTATAAGATAGTCGGTTTTCACCACAATATCCCTCACTGCTAGAACAATGCCTAGCACACAGCACAATGCTCAATAAATATGTGTTAAGTAAATAACTCCCAACTGATTTCCCTGGTTATACTCATATTCCCCTCCAATCCCTCCCTTTCCACATAGCAGCCAGAGTAAGGTTTTTAAAAACATGAATCCTTTCATGTCAGTTCCAGCTTAAAACCCCACACTGGCTTCCCTTTGCATTTAAACTTCTTACCATAGCCTTTGGAAAGGCCATCCGATATCCAGCCCGGCCTGGCTCCCCAAATGCTAGGTACCACTGACTCTCCTCCAGCTACTTCCTTTTTCTTCCTCAGATATTTCAAACACTTTCTAGCAATGGGACTTTTACTTGCTGGTTCCTCTGATTGGAAGGCTTTTTCTCCAACTCTTTGTATGCTGGACTCTCTGATCCTTCGCTTCAGCTCAAATGCCGTTTCCTCAGAGCAGCCTTCAGAAGACCACTGCTCTTAGAAACAGCCCGCCCCCAATTTATGCTGCATCGCCATCACCTTGTTTACTCTTTTCAATATGTTTATTACTCTCTGAAATTACCACGTTTTGTCCATTGCTTCATCTCTAGCACCCAGAACAACGTCTGGCACATATTAAGTGAATATATTAGGATGCATATCCCCCATATTTTCAGAGAAATTCTTTCCTGTCTTTTGTTTTCATCCACTCACCCATATACAGAATGGTATTAGATAAATCCAAATAAAATCAATTCAAGCTGCATAAGAATACTGGAATATCCTCATTATTAAAAGAGACTGAGAACTATAGTTGCTGCAGCATGTGCTGTTAACATTCTTACAACTTCAGCATCTGAGAGGCATGACTTCTACCTTCTGCACAGCTTATCCAGCTTCCCAGCTCACCTGTTTCCTTTTCCCATTCTTACTACTGGTTAATATACTTGATAATTTACTTTCTTATTGCAATTATCGTCTATTGCCTATCCACCCCACCCCCACCCCTGCACCAAAATGAATGAGCTTCACAAGGGAGGGTAAGAATCCTGTTTGTTTTTTCTGGTGCTGAATGGTGCTCAACCAATTGTGAAATGAATACATGAATGAATAATTGTCTCAGAGGAAAGAAAGGAATCTAAGTAGGGCCTGAATTCTCTCTCTCTTCCTCCAAGTCTTCCCAGCTTAAGTCTTTGCACAGCCTACATCCCATGATACAGCTCATGAAAGTTTTACAATAAAACTTTCATGAGCTATAAACTTTTATTACCGTTTATTCATTCTCAGAATGGTTTTAAATGTGTATTTATAAACCCATCTTCTGTGTGCCTGCTGATGCTTTGTATGTGAGATCCTTTGTTCACCTGAGAACTTGCATCAGAGGAAATCTAGCTTAATATTTATGGCATCATGATGTGGGATAAAATCTGAAGGAGTTGATCTCTGTCCTGTGGAGACTATTTCCTCTATGAGTGGAGACTACTTTTCCTTCTGGTTAAAGAAAGTTGGTGGGCACTTAAATTTATCTTCAAGAACGTACTTGAAGAAGAGGCGCAGCTGAATACAAGAACTGGAGGTGTCACACCCTTTTGAGGGAGTAACCGCTTCAAAGTCTTACCAATTAGCAATTATACTTTTCTATTGATTTCTACTTTTTTTAGGACTATGGAATTTAAGTGTTCTGTTCTTGGTTATTTTTTCACAAGCCTCATCGTCTTCATGATAAACCTCTAGTCTCTCAAAAGATCAGTAGAGGGAAATTTTTCTTTTAAAAAATACAGCAAAGGGTATCTTTTCTTTGAAATAACTGGTGTGGGAAGAAATTATTCTCTTTAGTTTGTCATGCTTTTGAATGCTTGAGCGTGGTTATATATGAGTCTTCATATAAACTTGTATCACTCATTTGAAAGAAAAGATGAAAGAAGGGAATTAGCCCATTAATTATTTAAAATACTTGGTGCAACTATACCTATGAATTAATCCAGGCACTTGGAAGACAATTACACTCGGTTTTAATAACATTGCCAACCTTTTCCAGTATGCTGCACTCCAAACGCTATTGTGTTTTCATTGACAACGTTAACTATTACATATGCATGTGAAAAACAGGCATTTTCATCAGAATTACTGTAATAGCATTAAGAGATTATTATTTTTTCCAATTTCCTCAGAAGAAAATTCACTTAAATTAGATTATTTATTACTTGACTGCTCTCCTATCTTGCCTGTATGTTTAAGTAACTGGAGCCCATGGAAGTATAAACTTCAGAATAAAAAGCATGATTTTATACATTAATGATTTCAAATAAAAGAGGAGTGCCACGTTTGTACATCATTTCTTTTGAGAAAGTTAAGGCTGTGTTCTGCTTAGGAGAGATAACACTTTTTGTCCCTGTAGGTGGCCCCCCTGGTGTAGCCATTAGTTGCTAATTACTTGCAAACAAATAAACAATTAACTTCTGGATCTGCTGGGTGGGAGAGTGTTCATTGACATGCTAAAACTTCCTAAGACAGGATTTTAATTAGTGACGTTCTAAATCCAGCCTCCTTGTCAGCACAGCTATAAGGTGAACTGCAGGAAGACTCCAGCCCTGTACACGTGGGGTAGAAGCAGCAGAGAGGTGGGGAGAGGACTCAGCTATTGCTCTGTGCAGCCCACTCAAGGATGTCTCCCAGCCTTCAGGAAGGGGCTCGGCTTGGGGAAAGCAAACCCTCGTCCTGCTCTTTTTCGATTGATAGCATCTTAGGACTGGACCAGAAGAAAGACTGTGGTCCGTCAATGAAACCACACAGGCCCTGGGCAGACACTTGCAGCTCCTCAGGTATGCCACAACTTAATTTTTTTAAAAAGCCTTCATTGTTTCATGTGCCGTGATTAACTTGTTCTTTATTTCATACAACTTACAGTTAGAGAGAAACTGCTGTTTCATACAATTACATAACTGAAACATCTAGGACTCAGTTCTAGCTGAGTCCCATGGGAAATAACAAGGATATCAGTCTTAGAGCTAAGTAGTTGTAAATTTCACTCACAGGACATGCCAAGAACCTGAAATTTACATCAGAAGATCTCTCTGTGTGTTTGTTTGACACATCAGATATTCTAACTGTTTTCACTGAAAAATAAATGACATTCAGAAACCAAAATGTTATCTGTTACTGTGGCAGGTTCTTCATTTTTGTTTGGTTTTCGGTTGGTAAGGAAACAGTTTTCTTTTTGAACCCAGAAGAATTCCACTGGGAAAATTAAAGACAAGTTCCTGAAATTACTCCTTTTAGAACTTTGAGAAGTAAAGGATTAGACTTCTAAGATGGGATTTATTGTTCTGTTTTTAGGGAAAGATAGAAACCTACGCCTACATGCCCTGAGTCTTCCCAATGGGATCTCATTCCCTTGTACTGTGGATCACCCAGTGCCAGAAGAAAAAGTTCTGAAACATGAAAATTACTTTTCACCCTCAGAAAGACTGTCTTTGAAAACAGAATTGAGTTGGTATAGGGGTCGGAGACCAAGAACTGCTTTTACTCAAAACCAGGTGAGAAGTTGTTTCAACCAATAATAATACAAAGGTTTTAACTGATACCGTAGTTAGCAAAAAGCCCATTCACTTTGGGATCTCAGTTAAGAACCCTTATTAATGAATTAGCAGACTGGGTCATTTTTTATCAGTTTGTAGAAAGACAAAAGAAAAGGCAGACAGATTAGTTGCCAAGGATTTAAATGCAAGTATTTTACTATAGAAATAAAATCTATTTTATGGTGTCATATTAACATCAACATTTGAAAGTACTGTTTCCTTATCCTTAGATTGAAGTTTTAGAGAATGTCTTTAGCATAAACTGCTATCCTGGCATCGATATTAGAGAAGACTTAGCTCAAAAACTGAATCTAGAAGAAGACAGAATCCAGGTAATTTTTAAACTTATTTGCTACTCATGATGATTGACTGTTAAGAATAATGAAATAATGTTTCTGAGAATGATTTTATTTTTCCTTAATTTTAGATCTGGTTCCAAAATCGGCGTGCAAAGCTGAAAAGGTCCCATAGAGAATCACAGTTTCTAATGGTGAAAAAAAATTTCAACACAAATCTCCTGGAATAGATAGAAAACTAAACATATGAAATTATCTTCCTGTTGCAGTACATCAAGAATCAAGGGGAATATCAAGTGTTAAAAATGTGATGTTTTCTTGTCTGTTTTGAATCTGAGTAATACCATTTTTCTGAAAATATATTGTAAATAATTACTGTTATTACATGGTACATATTATATTTGGAACTTTTAGTTAAGATAAAGACTTTTCCTATCTATTTTAGTAAAACTTTTCAGAAAAAGCCAGCTATTTTTTGTGTGCAAATTTAATCTAATAAATTAGTTTGCTAAAATTAGTACACTCATGACTAAGTGACTTCATAAGCTGAATTCCATTGACAACATATTTCAAGTAACAAATATGAGATATAGCACAAAGATGTGATTTGTTCTAAACTTTCTTCAAACACATGTTGAAACATATTTATGCTTAAATATATTATAGAATATGATTTATTCTTGAGTCCTTAGTTTCTCTTGATTTCTGGCATAAAGCAATGAGACTAACTCACTATATATCAAAACAAATCCTAATAGTATGCTAGTTTCAATTGTTGGTGTGTTTTTTTAAAGCAAAGCCGATACGCTAAAGTGTAGTTATAAAAGCATTGTTTGTCATATTCATGCCACTGGTATTGCATTGCACAAAATAATTAATGTTGCGCTTTACTTTATTCATTAAAGTGATAATGGTTATCTGGTTTGTACCTATTTCCAGTTGAATAATTTCCAGTCAACTATATATTTTGTTGTAAGCATTACATTGACTGATAAGACAGGATAACTGACCTGCCTTTTGTATGTGCTCTGACATAGTCCCTGGAAATAATCAGCATTTTCTTTTTAATAAACTTTTTTATTAATTAAAAAACTTAACAAAAGAACATTAAGATATCATTCCATTCTACATATACAATCAGTAATTCTTAATATTATCACGTAGTTGCATAGAACATTTGCATCGATTCAGAAAAAGAAATAAAAAGACATCAGGAAAAGAAATAAAACGATAATAGAGAAAAAAAGATTATACATACCATACCCCCTACCCCCCGCCCTCATCCATCATCAGCATTTCAAACTAAATTTATTTTAACATTTGTTCCCCCCAATCAGCATTTTCTGAGGGTCAAAAACCATGTGTTTGCTTTGCATTTACCATTTTCCCTTTTACCTGCCTATTAAAGATATGTGTTGGATAAAATGCATGATGAGAAGGGAATCCTTCCTTGGAAATCTGTGTATTTGTTTCCCAGTTAATGGAAGGCCAAAGTGAGTGTCCTTTTCTGTAATGTAGGTTGAAGACTCTGACTTTGTCTGCTGGAAGCCATATTCTAACTTTTGTTGTTTTGAATTGAATTCTACTTCGCTTTCCTTTTCTTTCTTTCTTATTCCTTTGTCTTTCCTTTATCTCCTATTGATGACCAGAATAGATGGTTCTTACTGAATTATTGAGCCTGTATCCATTATTTATTTGGGGGGGGGAGATTTTTTTTTCTTTAGCATGAGAAAGACTGGAAGAAAGTTGTATATCAATTTTGAGGAAAAGAAACATGGCTCGGATTTTAGAGCTTTTTAAGATCATTTACTGAGTATACATTTTGGGATAGAGACCTCTGGGTCCCAACAATCAGTCCTCATTAAGCTGTATTTATTGGACTTCACTATTGCTGAGTTGGAGAGGACAGGGAGAAGAGAAGGAAAAGGGGTCAGCAGGGCAGCAACCACAAATCCAGGAGGTCATTAAGAGTTTTCTGTGAAAGCCTTTATTGTTACACTGGGCCATTTTTTCCAATAGAAAAAGCTGTTTATATTAATCATAAACTTTGAAGCAGTATTTATGAAGTAATTGGTCAAAACATATACATCATGAACTTTCTTTGCTCTCCATTGTGTTCCTGTGAAAGTCCGCTAAGGTGGAATTCACCGGTAGTCGGACTTCTGGAGGGCGGGAGGGGAAGTGTCACGTGACGGGCAAGCTTTCTTCACACGCTTAGCTCAGGATAAGATTTCAAGTCTTGTACATAATAGGGAAAGAGTCTACAGTATTATTATTAAAGTATTTTTGAAATAGTACTTGTCCCGATTTGAGATTTTCAAAGAGTAAACATAGTTTATCTAGAATTAAACCTAACCCCCAAACCTCGACTATAAGGATTCTATATAAAATTATAGAATTAAGAAAAATAAGTACATAGCACCACAAACATTGAGCAATAACTAATAATACACCTTTTTATTCAAAATTATAAGAGCATTACACCTATAAAAAACTGGTGAGAAAAGAGATATATTAATTCTAGAATATCATTACCTCAGTATTTTCCAGTCGTGATTTTATATAACTTTGATTTATGTGGTCTTAAAATTCAGTTTTATTTATAGTTGAAATAAGTAGCATGTTTAACTGAAGTTATATTTGTATAAGTGAAATTATTAATTATAGAAACAATATATTGATAACTGAAACTAACATTTAGTATTCTGGAAAATTAAGCTAATCCTAGGATTTGTAATATTAAAGAAGTAACTCTGAATGTAATACACATATCCTTTTATACTGTCACATACTTATAGCAGAATATCAGTTCTATTATAACTTGTAAAACAAGTTAATGTAAAAGTCTGTACAACAAGCAAGATAATATACAAGATTACTGGTATACTTCCCTTAAAGTGATTTTCAAAAGCCTAAAAGGTAGGTTGATCTTGTTCAAGAAACTCAGTAATTTTTTTGAATTATGATTGCTATCAGTTTGGAGAGAATTGATAATGATGTTCAGGGAAAATAACAGGACTTTTAAGTTTGAGGAAAAATCAAGCAAAATAGAAATGAAATTGGAAACCCAAAATAGAATTATCTTTCCCTTAAAACACACAGGCTCTAATCCACAGCTTATCTCTGCTCCCAGTAATTCCAGGCCTTTATCTCCATTAATGCCCAGGACAAGGTGAACAGTAGTAACAAATCAACTAATGCAGTCAGGCTAATACCTGGAGCGTCTCTATTATCTGCCAACTGCCTAAATAAGGTTATTTGGTCTCCGGTAATGGTATTTGTCTCTTGTGAAGCCGGCTAGACAAAGCCAGCCACTAAAGAGCGCTGCTGGGAACAATGGCTGTGTGTGCCGGTGGTCAGCTGTTGAGTTAATCAGTGTTAATGGCCGCTTTCACCACCTGCATCTTATCACACATCACACAAATAGCACGAATACCCCCACCACTGTGCCCTGCACACGTCGTCAGCCTGGGCCTCGTGCCCAGCTCTAAAGACAGGGAGCTGTGTGCTAGTCCATGCCTAGTCCAAATCATATGATGACAAATGGTGGCTGGCTATCTCCATTTCACTGAGCCCTCTGTGAAAAAAACCTCCACACTTTTTTTGCTAAATTTTTCTGTTCATTTTTCTGTTCTGTTACCTCCTTGTGTCTCCTACTACTCAACTCCCTATTAGACTCGCTCCTTCCCAGTTTCCTCTTTCTTCTTTTCTTATTCCCACCCTTTTCCTTTCTGCCTGCTAATGCCTTGGCTAGCCTGTCTGTGTCAACAAGCATTATTGAGTCCTACAAATGGGCCTCTGGTCTAAAAAGTTTACTACTTACCTTTGGTCAAGTTATAGAGTCACCAATGTTTAGAAACTTGGCATTTATTCTGTTCTTCAGGTCTCCTCTGATGGCTAGGGAGTCATCTCCTTTAATTAGCACTTTTTGATATGGTAATTTCAGTGAAGTAAATGACACTTTATTTTATGACCTACTTACCACATCATAGGCTTACAAAGAATCTTTCACCCATGATATCTGTTGATGGTCAAGAAACTGCATAGCAATGTGTCATTTTTATATGGCTAATTCTGCTTGCTGGGTATTTATGGATTTGTGTTGCATCAACATGCTCTTTCTTGATCTCTCAAATTCGATAAAACTAATCAATCAAAAACTATTCATTGCTGAATTGATGCAAATGTTCTGGGAAATGATCATGATGATGAATATGCAGGTATGTGATGATATTGTGAATTGCTGAGTGTATATGTTGGGAATGTTTGTGTTTCTTTCTTGTAATTTTTTTTAATTAATAAAAAATTAAAAAAAAACATAATGATAACCTCTAAAAAAAAAGACTATTCATTGATTCATTGATGGCTACCTAGCAATATGCTCAGATTACGTACTGGTCCTGCCTATTGGGGGTAAGTCCAGATTATGACGCATCAAGAATTATGAAGGCCAAAGAACTAAAAGAAGCAAAAAAAGAGCTAAAAAAGGAGAAAGTTACAGAATATGTGCATTATGATATTATGTACATAGAAAACAGAAGTAAACTACAGTAACTCTGTGAGTGTGTGTGAATGCAGGAATGAGGTCTGAAAGGAATACAGCAAATTGTTGAAACTGTCTCTAGTGATTATCATGGAGAGGGCAAAAGGGGACTTTTACTTTTCCCCCTTTATATGCTGGATGTTGTAGCAGAGGAGTTAAGAGTAGACTCTCTGAAGAGGAGAATGGGTTAAAATTGCTCTTGGAAAGAGAAAGTCCAGAAATGCAAATCAAAACCAAAATGATATACCCAAAAGTACTGAAAGCAAGGACAGCTATTTGTCACCAATGTTCATCACAGCTTTATTCCTAGTACACAAAAGGTGGAAACAACCCAAATGTCCATCAATAGATGAATGGATAAGCAAAATGTGATATATCAATACAATAGAATACTACAAAAAAATCAATCACTCCTGTATAAAAACAATCAACAATTGGAAACTGGAATTTTAAAAAATGAAACCATTTACAATAACCCCAAACAACAAAATGAAGTTTACAAAACATGTAAATGAGCTGAATACTGAAAACTATAAAACACTAATGAAAGAAATCAAATAATACCTAAATAAATGGGAGCATACTATGTTCAGTGATCACAAGACTCAACATAGTGGAGATGTCCATCCTCTACAAATCAATCTAAAAAGTTAACACAATTTCCATCAAAATCCCAGCAGAATTTTCCATACGTTAAAAAAAAAAAGCTGTTTCTAAAAGCATATGAGAGGCAAAGGAACTAGAATAGACAAAACAATTTTGAAAAATAAGAACAAATTTGGAGGAAACATACTACCTAATTTTAAGACTTACTATAAAGCTATAATAATCAAAACAGTGCAGTATTGGTGACTGGATAGATGCATATCAATGGAACCAAATAGAGCAGGGTTCCTCAGCCTTCGCACTATTGACATCTTGGATTCAATAACTCTTTGTGAGGGGCTGTCCTATTCGTAGGATGTTTAACAGCATCTCTGGTCTCTACCCCCTAGATGCCAGTCGCATTCTCATCCCCAAGTTGTGACTACCTAAACTGTCTCTAGACATTATCAAATGTTCTCTGGCGGGCAAAATTACCTCCAACTGAGGACCACTAGAATAGAGCATTCAGAAATAAACACACACAAAATGGTAACTGATTTTTTTTCTTTCTTTTTTTTTTTTTTTTTACATGGTCAGGTACTGGGAATCAAACCCGGGTCTCTGGCATGGCAGGCAAGAATTTTGCTACTGAGCCACCGTCGCACCACCCTCAATTGATTATTTTTAAGGTTTTTTTTTTAATTGGAAAAGTTGTAGGCTTACAGAAAAAAATCATGTAGGAAATACAGAGTTCCCATAAACCCACATGCACAGACAAAAAGTTTTCCCTGTTATTAACACTGCATTAGTGTGGTACCTTTATTTTAAATGAAGAAACAATATTATTATAATTATACTATTAATTGTCGTCTATATTTTACATTAGCATTCACTGTGCTGTACAATCCTATAATTTAAAATTTTTTTGTTCTAGTAACATATATGTAACCTAAAATTCACATTTTCATCACATTCAAATAAATAAATTAGGGGAGTTATAGTCACAGTGTTATGTCACCATCACCACAAGATTTCTCCGTCACCCCCTCACACCAACTCTGTAGTAATTAAGCCTTAACTCCCCATTCCCCATCCCCACCCTGAGCCCAGAAAAACTGTATTCTAGTTTCTGACTCTATGAACTTGCTTATTCTAATTATTTCATATCGGTGAGATCATACAAAATTTGCCTGCCTAGAACTTCTGGTAACAGCGGTGACAGTGACTTTCCTTGTCTTCTTCCCGATCTCAGAGGGAAAGCATTCATTCTTTCACCAAAGAGTATGATGTTAGCTGTGGGGGTTTTCATATATGGTCTTTATCATGTTGAGGAATTTTCCTTCTATTCCTGGTTTTCTGAGGGTTTTGTATCAGAAAGGGGTCCTGGGTTTTGTCAAATGCCTTTTAGAGGTTGATTGAGATGACCATGTGTTTTTTTTTCCTTTGTTCTGTTCATGTAGTGTATTACATTAATTGATTCTCTTATGTTACGCCATCCTTGCATACTTGGGATAAATCCCACTTGATCATGGTATATAATTCTTTTAATGTGCTCTTAGACTCAATTTGCTTGTATTTTTTTGAGGTGTTTTGCATCTATATTCATCAGAGGTATTGGTCTATAATTTTCTTGTAGTATCTTTTTCTTTTGATTTTAGGGTGCATCGAATGTTTGGCTCCATCAAATGTGTTAAAAAGTGTTTCTTCCTTTACGATTTTTTTTGAAGAGTTTGAGCAGGATTGTTTTTAATTCTTCTTGAAAGGTTTGGTAAAATTCTCCAGTGAAGCCATCTGGTCCTGGACTTTTCTTTGTTGGAAGATTTTAATAACTGATTTAATCTCTTTACTTGTTATTGGTCTGTTGAGATATCCTATTTCTCCTTGAGTCAGTTTAGGTAGTTGGTACTTTTCTAGGAATTTGTCCATTTCATCTAGTTTATCTAATTTGTTGGTGTATCCTCTTTTTGGAAAACGAGAACAGAACCTATGAGACCTGAGGGACACCATCAAGCATACCAATATAAACATTAGGGGAGTCCCAGAAGGAAAAGAATGAGAGAAAGGGGCAGAAGAAATAGTCAAAGAAATAATGGCAGAAAACTTCCCAAATTTAACAAAAGACATTTGAAAAGTCCAATAAAATCCAAACAGAATAAATTTGAAAAAGCAAAAATCATAAAAACATGCCTAGACACATAGTTAATACCAAAGCCAAGGACAAGGAAAAGAGTTCTGAAACCTGGAAGAGAAAAGCAATGAGTCATGTATAAATGACACACAATAAGATCAAGTATCAATTTCTCATCAGCAACCATGAAGGGCACGAAGGCAATGGGACAAAACATTTTTAAAGTGCTAAATGAAAACAACTGCCAACCAGGAATTTTATATCCGGCAGGATTGTCTTTCAAAAATGTTGTTCTCTTTTTCCAATTTTTTTTTCTGCTCCTAACCCTGAATCATTCCAATTGTCTTGTCTTTGAGATCTCTGATTCTTTTTTCTGTAAGCTCCAATCTGCTATTGTAACCCTCCAGGGAATTTTTCATTTCAGTTATTGTGGTCTTCAACTTCAATATTTCTGTTTGGTTCTTTTTAAAAATTTCTCTCCTTTTATTGAGATTCTCAGTTTGTTCATTCATCCTTTTCCTAATATTCTTTTTTATTTCTTTATCCATGTGTTCTTTTTCTCCTTGAGCATATTCTAGATAATTTTTAAAGTTTTCGTCTCTATGACCAAAGTGTGGTCTTCGTTGATGTTTCATTAATTTTTATCTAGTTCTTTTGCATGGGTCACCATTTCCTGTTTTTGTCTTGTAATTTGTTGTTGTACACTGTACATTTTAATATTTTAGTGTGTTACCTCTGGGATTTAGTCCTGAGCTGTCTGCTCCTTAATTTATATCTAGCTAGTAATAGGACAGAGATTTCCCTGAGTGCCAGCAGCTAATAAAAACAAACAAACAAGCAAGCAAATACATTTTTCACAATCTTTGCAAATTAGCTTTGCCCTGACTGGTTCCCTCTGCAGATTTTAGCCCTCCTATGAAGATCAGCCTGAAATGAAAGTGAAGTGCAGTGTCCTGAGGCTGTGCTTGCCCATGGCCTTAGGAATTCCCTATTTACAGGAATCTAAATGTCCCTCCTGCTCCCTATGAAATAGACTTTGCCCCCATCCTAGGTGCTCTGCTGCATGTCTTAAAGCTGGTAATCTTTTTTCCCAGGCCACTTTTACTTAATTGTTTCTTACAGTCCTTTAGCTGTCCACAAGATGGTTCTGCCTGTAAGGTAAATTCTGGGATGGCCAGCCACAGATGAGTTTCCAGGTTCAGTCTTTCATACAGTCACCCAGTAGACTGACACCAAAACACAGGCATGCCAGAATGTGCTTCAGGTTTACTCTGCACCCTTTGGAACAAGGCCAGGGACCCACAACAGAAGCACACACTCATACCACACTGTGTGGTGAGAGGGGAGGGAAGTATCACCAAGGGTGCCGCAAGTTTCTCTTACCATTTTTAAAGCTGTGCTTTCTTGATTTAGCCTTGCCCAGTTACTACAACTCTGCCAGTTTGAAAGGATATGTGTACCCTAGAAAAGCCATATTTTAATCCTAATCCCATTTTGTAAAGGTAGCTGTTTCTTCTAATCCCTATTCAGTACTGTATGTTGGAAACTTTAATTAGATTATCTCCATGGAGATGTAACTCACTCAAGAGTGGGTGTTAAACTGCATTAAACTGCATTCCAGGTGGGTCTTGATTACTTTACTGGAATCCTATATAAAAGGAAACATTTTGGAGAAAGCTAGGGATTGGGAGAGAGCAGAGGATGCCATGGCACCACAAAGCAGAGAGTTCACCAGCCAGAGACTTTTAGAGATGAAGAAAAATGCCTCCTGGGGAGCTGGAGAGGAAGTTAGCAGATGACGCCGTGTTTGCCATGTGCCCTTCCAGCCAAGAGAGAAACCCTGATCATGTTTGCCATCTGCCTTTCCGCTTGAGAGAGAAAACCTGAACTTTACTGGCCTTCTTGAATCAAGGTATCTTTCCCTGGATGCCTTAGATTGGACATTTCTATAGACTTGTTTTAATTGGGACATTTTCTCGGCCTTGGAACTGTAAACTAGCAACTTATTAAATTCCCCTTTTTAAAAGGTGTTGAGTTTCTGGTATATTGCATTCTGGCAGCTAGCAAACTAGAACAACAACCCTTTAACTGTTTTCCAGAGTTTTGAGGAAAATGGCTCTGCCAGCTTTTGCTGGTCATTCAAAGATTCTGTCAGGGAACTGCATCCTGAAGTATCTTATGCTGCCATCTTGGTTAACTGAAAGTCTTTGTATTGTTTCTATATTATTTTTGCAAACTTTCTCTATACTAGAAATTGTTTCAAAATAAAGAATTAAAAAAGGAGAAGAAGAAGATATACAGAAGGCAAATGAGACAGGAAAAGATGCTTAACATCATTAGCCATTAGGGAAACACAATTAAAACCACAATGAAATAGCACTACATGCTTATCAGAATGACTGAGCAGGGGAAGGGGGTGTGGAGCTGATAGATACAAGTAGAAATGAGAATGCAGAAGACTGGAACTCTCATACCTTGTTGGTGAGAATAAGAAATGGTACCATCATTCTGGAAGAGTTTAGCAGTTTCTTATCAACTTAAACATATTTACCTATGACTCAGCAATCCTATTCCTAGGTATTTGCCTAAAAACCTATACATGGATATTTATAACAATTTTATGCATAATCAGCAAAATTGGGAACAATCAAAATATCTTTCAGTGGGTGAATGAATACACAAACTTAAGTACATCCATATAAATAAGAATGCTTCTCAGCAATAAAAAGTAACAAATGATTGGTTTACATGACAAAAAGGAGCGCTCTCCCCAGTCTTGGGGTTTGTTCATATGAAACTTAATCCCACAAAGGATAGGTCAAGCCTACTTAAAATTAGGCCTAAGAGTCACCCCCAAGAGAACCTCTTTTGTTGCTCAGATGTGGCCTCTCTCTCCAGCCAACACAACAAGCAAACTCACCACCCTCCCCCTGTTAAAGTGGAACATGACTCCCAGGGGTGTGGACCTTCCTGGCAACGTGGGACAGAAATCCTAGAATGAGCCAAGACTCAGCATCAAGGGATTGAGAAAACCTTCTTGACCAAAAGCGGGAAGAGTGAAATGAGACAAAGTGTCAATGACTGAGAGATTCCAAACAGAGTTGAGAGGTTATCCTTGAAGTTATTCTTTTTTTTTTTCACAATCACACAGTCATATTGTGAAAGCTATATCATTATATAATCATCCTCAAGAAACATGGCTACTGGAACACAGCTCTACATTTTCAGGCAGTTCCCTCCAGCCTCTCCATTACATCTTGAATAACAAGGTGATATCTACTTAATGCATAAGAATAACCTCCAGGATAACCTCTCGACTCTGTTTGGAATTTCTCAGCCATTGACACTTTGTCTCCTTTCCCTCTTCCCCCTTTTGGTCAAGAAGGTTTTCTCAATCCCTTGATGCTGAGTCTCAGCTCATTCTAGGGTTTTTCTCATTCCCTTGATGCTGAGTCTCAGCTCATTCTAGGATTTCTATCCCACGTTGCCAGGGAGGTCTACACTCCTGGGAGTCATGTCCCATGTAGACAGAGGGAGGGTGGTGAGTTTGCTTGTTGTGTTGGCTGGAGAGAGAGGCCACATCTGAGTAACAAAAGAGGTTCTCTTGGGGGTGACTCTTAGGCCTAATTTTAAGTAGGCTTGACCTATCCTTTGTGGGATTAAGTTTCAAATGAACAAAACCCAAGACTGGGGGCTCAGCCTATAGCTTTGGTTGTCCACACTGCTTGTGAGAATATCAAGAATTCAACTTGGGGAGGTTGAATTTTCTCCCGTTCTCACCATTCCCCAAAGAGGACTTTGCAGATACTTTTCCACTCACTGATCAAATCACTCTGGGATTCATTGGGGCATCACTCTGGACAAACCAACAAAATCTCATGTCCTACCCAAGGTTCCATGTACTTATGTTGTTCAACCAACTATCCACATAAGTTATATTAGGAGATGCACTAGTCAAAATACAAATTTTGTACCAAATAAACATTTTTTGCTTTAGTCTCACACATAAGTTGAAATTTTAAAATATTAATTACCATCTATTTTCAGCACACTGCAGTAATGACATTCTTTTGTTCTTCCTCATGCAAAAACATTTTTTAATTTGTACATTTAGTTACTATCATTATACACTCTAGGCATTCTTAGATTATACCATCTCAATGTTTATTGTCTATTTTTCTTTGTGATTTCATTTATGCCTCCAGCTCTCCTCCCTCTATCATTCTCACATTCAGCTTCATTCAGTGTTTTAACATAATTGTATTGCAGTTAGGTATTATTGCGCTGTCCATTTCTGAGTTTTTATATTCAGTCCTGTTGCATAATCTGTATCCCTTCAGCTCCAATTATCCAGTCTGGAGGTTATTCTTACACATTAAGTAGATATCACCTTGTTAGTCAGAGTAATGAAGAGACTGGAGGGAACTGCCTGAAAATGTAGAGCTGTGTTCCAGTAGCCATGTTTCTTAATGATGACTGAATAATGATATAGCTTTCACAATGTGACTGTGTGATTGTGAAAACCTTGTGTCTGATTCTCCTTTTGTCTACCTTGTCAACAGACAAGTAGAACATATGGAATAAAAATAAATAATAGGGGGAACAAATGTTAAAATAAATTTAGTAGATTGAAATGCTAGTGATCAATGAAAGGGAGGAGTAAGGGGTATGGTATGTATAAATTTTTTTTTTGTTTTCATTTTATTTCTTTTTCTGAATAGATGCAAATGTTCCAAGAAATGATTATGATGATGAATATGCAACTATGTGATGATATTGTGAATTACTGATTATATATGTAGAACGGAATGATCAAAATAGGAATGTATGTATTTGCTTTGTGTTTTTTGGTATTAAAAAAAATAAAATTAAATTTAAAAAATTTAAAAAAAAAAAAGGAGTGCTCTCAGAGGCATTAAATTGAGTGAAAGAAGCCGGATTCAGAAGAGTCTACCCATATGTATGATTCATTTATATGACATTCTGGGCAAGTCACAATAGAAATGAAGAACAGATCAGCAGTTGCCAGGATTTAGATGTGGGGAGAGTATTAAAAAGCAGCAACATGCGGGTATTTTGGGGGGTGATAGAACTGTTCTGTGTCCTGACTGGTGGTTAAAAGTCATAGAGCTATACACCAAAAAAAGTTAATTTTATTGTATGTAAATAAAAAAGCTACACTGAGATACCATTTCTCATCTATCAGAATAACAAAAATTAGAATGTGTGACAAAGCACTCTGTTGGACAGGCTATGGGGAAATAGGCACTCTCATACATTGCTGATGGTCATACCAATTGCTGGAATCCACATTTAGGGAAATCTAGCAGCATGTAGCAAAACTGTAGAAACACTTCACTTTTGACCCAGCAATGCAATCTCTAGGAATTCACTCTAATTCCAACAATTTTTAAAATGCTGGGCCAAGATTTTTCACTGAAGCACTATTTCTAATTGTAAAATCAAAGATGATGTTAATACACATACACAGGAGAGTTGAATAAACCAGGATCCATCCACATGGTGGAATACTATGCAGTTGTAAAAAAGATCGATTATCTCCATAAACTGAGAAGGAGTGATTTCCAGGAGATATAATGTTAAGTGCAAAAAAGAAAGTTCTAAGGAATGTCTACAGTGTTAACCTTTTATGTAAAAGGAAAGAGATATCAGAAAATACAGATGTGGGCAATCATGGTGGCTCAGAAGGCAACACATAAAGGGGCAACCATGGGGTGATGCGGTGACAGCCATGGCAGGCCCTGGAGCTGTGTGGGCCAGGGCTCCAGCCCTCAACCGTTCCCACTGGGCCTGCTCTCTCGAACACCCAATCTTCTTCAGTCAATCTGCTATCGCCCCAAGGCAAACTCCTGACCCCTTGCCCCCTTCCGTTCTCTACCACACCCCTGTCCCTGCCCCAAGGCTGCCATCGCTTCCCATGGTGGCTCTGAAGAGAATGCACAAGGAGTTGAGCCACCTGTCACAGCCCCCCCCTCCCCCTCAACACAGTGTTCAGCAGGTCCTGTCGGAGATGTGTCCCCTTGGCTGGCTACAATAAGGGAGCCAAATGACACTCCCTACCAGGGTGAAGTAGTTTTCTTGACAACTGATTTCCCAACGGATTATCTCTTCAAACCACCTCAGTTTGCATTTACAAAAAGAATTTACCATCCAAATGTTGTATGTTCAAGAATGATTAGTCTGGGTAATAAACTGATTGCTAAAGTCATTGTATATAATTTTGTGTGAATAGGCTTTTTGATTTTGAGAACTTTGTCTAGTTGAGATTAGTGGTGGATTTTCCCCCACTCCTGAAATGTTTTCATTTATACTGGGTACATTTCAAAATTATGAAACAATTCTAGTTTACAGAGTAAAAAAGGATGTACTGAGAGTAATTTTACTGAACAAGATGGGGCATAAACTTAAAAGTGTTTCCAAAAAACTTAGTTGTGCAGCGTTCCAGTAACATGACTGCTAAATGCAAAATTTGCTTTATTAATAAAACTAAGCTGCATTGCAAAACCTTGTGACAGTCCCTTGGTATACAGGACATAAAACACGAAGGCATTGCTATTTGGTAAGTTAAGCCTCTGTGGTTGTGTTGGAAAAGAAACTTGGAAAACATGAGAATATTCTTGTATCGGAGAGTCTACATGATTACTTTGCACTAACATTTGCAAAGGACGGTCATCCAATTTTTAAATTGTACAGAATGTGGCATTTTTGAAGTCTTCCCTTGATTCTAGTAAAATGTAGTTTGAAACTTGTAAATAACTGTGTTAGCCAGAAACATCATTCATGTGAACTAGGCAGGTTACCTTTTTATCTCCCCTTCTCCTGATCTAACTGTGCACCAGGCCAGCCTGAAGGCCAGAGCTGTTGCTCTCTAGCCAATGCATCCATACACTCCTGCTCAAAAATTGAGGAATAAATGTCCACTGCTTTTGGTTTTAAACTTGAAAAAAAAAAAATGAAAGAAAGTATAGATGTATCTGCTTTTTTTTTGAAGAGAGAAACACAAGATTATGACCAGGAAATGAGTTATGTTCTGGGAGTAGGACTGGGTGGAGGGGATGGGGGCCAGGCACTAGGTGGAAGGGATAGGAGAGGGACTTACATTTCCTGCATATTCCCTCGTGCATAATTTTGACTTTCTTGACTGTAGTAATGTCTCACATACTCAAAAATCGAAATCACAAGGATGGAGAAAAAAAAAAATCCCTACAATTTTGAACGTAGACAGAAGCAATGAACTTCATGGTATTTTAAATGAATAACAAACACACTGAGGTTGGGCAGGCGTTGGGGGAGAACCAACCCCAGTAACTTTTACACACAGTGATTTGTCCGTATAACCTCAGGCTAAAGATATAGAACTGAAAACAGCTATTGAGCTCTAACTAGTAGGCTTGTTTTGTTTTCTGTAGTGACATGGATTAGCAATTTGGAAAATATTTTCTGTATATTTTAGGTTTGATCAAGTTCGTACATATATGGAGGATAAGGGGAGTCGGGTTTCCTACTGTTGGGGGAAGGAGTTACACATAGGGAAAGGAGCAAGGCTAGAATGAACCTGGAGGTGTTGGGTTAAAACTAAAGGTATCAGCGTGGCCTCCTGGTGTATGTGAGCAGCATTTGGTGGTGGGAGTCTGTGCATTCCTGAGCACTATGACAGCTTCTGAGGGCTGGGAGAGGTAGGGGTGTGCCTGGCCCAGTATTTATAGAAGCTCCACACCCTGTAGCATTGCAACCTTGCCCATCTACATCCCAAGCATGGCCTCACTCTTATGTTACAAAGACGATTTTCTGCCAATAGCACATTTTTTGTTTGGAGACTTGGAACAATAATGAAACAGTCTATGGCCTGTGCAAATTCATCTGCCCTCTTTCTGTTGCAAGAGAAGAAACAAGCTAATTGATGCAATAAGGGGGGTTATTAGCTCTTATTATTGAAAGACCAGGAATGGATCTAGCTTCAGGTCTGCCTGGATCTGGAGGATCAAATGGGATGTCATCAAGATCCTCTCTCGTGGGCGGGCCACAGTGGCTCAGCAGCAAGAACGCTTGCCTGCCATGCCAGAGGACCCGGGTTCGATTCCCAGTGCCTGCCCATGTTAAAAAAAAAAAAAAAGATCCTCTCTCGTCATCTCTCTCAGGCTCTCTTTGCTCCATGGACATAATGGCGTTGGTAAGCTCCAGGCTCATTTCTGGCCAGTTTGGCCTTGCAAGGCCAGTGGAGAGAGAGCCCACCTTGTAGAGCCTGGCAAGGAGGTCCCAGGGGTCACTCAGTTGGACTCCGGGGATGGGGGAGACCCACCTTAACTGGCAGCCCCAGCACCACAGGGAAGGCAGAGGAGAGAGGGGTTCCTAAAAGGAAGACGGA
>PVIY010041287.1:0-21756 GCA_004026745.1 Myrmecophaga tridactyla
ATAAACTTAAAACTAAAAAGAGAGTTTTTATTAAAGAAACAGCATTGTGAATACCTGCGAACTAGGAGAGGACATTTCAACTTCTCTCAGCTTAAGAAAGATTCTACTGAGGTTCTTAGTTTTGCTGGTTCGAAAGTTCTAAACATTCTTCATTCAGAAGCACAAGCTTTCTATATACTCTTCTAAGGAAATGTTGACTCTAATTTGTGAACAAAAACACAAATTTGAAGGAGATCATGAGACATTTCGAATCTGATTTTCAAATAAATTTAGCTGAGGAGTGAGCCTCATGGAGTTCTGGTAGACTTATTTTCTCATTGATAGCTCCAGCTGGATGATTCCGGGATCTTGTCTTCTGTTTATTATTCTCTGCCTTGAACTTTTTCTTTTTTAATCATGGAACCTTGAGGGATGAACTCATTAGATTATAAGTACTTTGTAGTTAGGTATCATAATGCATGTTTCCAGTGGCAGGTTAGCCAAATGGTGAGCAATTGCATTCTTCAGAAAGATCTGAAGCACATTGGAAAGGAAGTTACAGAGGGCAGATTTTCAGTCAGAGATATGTATCAGCCTTTTCAGTGCCTTTGTCACTGAAAGAGAGAGAATGTTGTAAGGGTAGGAGTGGGGATGGGTAGCTGCACTGGCAAGTGAACAATTATCTTGCAGAACAATCTATTCAAATATTGAAATAAACGTATACCTGGAACAAAAAGAAATGAGGAATATGCTTAATATGCCATCTTTTTAAGCTGTAAAAAAGTGTTGAAGTTTTCAGACTTTCAGCAGCAGGAATGAACGTTAAGGATGTCAGGAGGAGTGAAGCAAACCAGACATGAAGGTACAAGCATTGCACAATCTCACTGATAAGATATAAACTGAATGTGCAAATTCATATAGTCTGCAAACTAGAGGATAGGTTTCCAGGGACCAGGGTGGAGTGAGGGAGTGGGGAATTAATGCCTAATTGGTACAGAGTTTCTGTTTGGGTGACAGATTTTGTAAGAGATGGTGGTGATGGTGGCAAGACATTGCTACTGTAACTAACACTACTGAATTGTTTATTTCGAAGGGTTAAAATGGGAAATTCGGGGTTGTATTTATACTACAAGAATAAAAGTTTAAAAGTATAGAGGTGTACAACACAGTGAATCATAATGTAAACTATGAACTATATATAGTTAATAGTATACAGTATTGTTTCATCTATTGCAACAAAAATACCATGCCAATGCAATGTTAATAATTGGGAAAACTGTGTGAGGCAGACATATGGGAACTCTGTTCTTGCTACATAATTTTTCTGTAGTTCTCCAACTTCTCTAATTTTAAAAATATATATGTCCAACATAGAGGGGCTCAAAAAAATCTTTGTAGGTAGTCCAATTTTAAAACATAATTGGACTATGGAATATTTCTGATGCTTATATACTGAAAGGATTTCTTTATCCCCTTGCAATAATGTATACATTTTTATCCTTATTTTAATTTTTAACATACATATAAGTACTGTTTCAAATACCAGTACCACAAGTTGAAGAATAGATCAGTCTTCACTAATACAATTTTGGAACCTATTATTAATAAACCTCTGAATCCTTTCTCATCTATCTTCTTTCCACTCTTTCCAAGTTCTTACCTTTTTTCCAAAACCGAATAAAGGAGAGATAGTTAAAATCATGGCTAACAGAAATATGCTTCACTCCATAATTGGTAAGTTAAGTATTTTATTTTGACTCGATTTGATGAAGGCAATACACAATAAAAGAATAATAATTTGTTAACCCAATTTCCTCTCTGAAATTAGTATTTTCTCCATTATAAGTCTGACCCTTTTGAGACCATTTGTTAATGATGAAAAAGTGCACCAATTGCTTTAGTAAAGTTTACAAAATAATAATAATAATAATAACATTTTCACCTAAAGATATACTGTGAGATAGGAGTTAAATTTTCCAAGAGCATGCCCTTCAGGCTGGACTCAGAGAGTCACCCTCTAATAGAACACCACGGAAACACACTGTAGCACAGTATTTAAAGTGGTTACTCTTATAAAGTTGTAATATGGCGTACCATGAATGTATTCTACTACAAGGCTGGTATCCCGGCCTCTGAATGCACTAAGCAAGAAAGTGGTGTTCTCACAAACAGTGAATAATACATTGGTAGAATAGGGCTGAAAAACAAGTAGCTATACCCTTCTGGTTATGGGTCCCAGTATCTGCCCACCCTAAGGGAGGGACTAGCTCTTCCACAATTGACACTACAAAACCTGAGCTCTCTCTCAGGTGCTGGTATCCAGCACTGGTAGATATCTGCTTTCTCTCCCAGAGGCACTTGGCAATGTGAAACCACACATGGAGGACATATCTACTTGACATTCTTCATTGCCTTTTTACATGAACATAGACAATTCTTATTCATATTCAATAGTTTCTTACTTCTCAAAATTTACTTAAATTATGTTTTCAATTAAAAAAAGTTTCATATTTCAATTTCTTGTGATGTAAGGGAAAATGTTTTCCTGTGATACAAAATTATTTGGAGCGCTTCTTATTCTCAATTCTCAGCCACAAACTCTGTGGGAGATAATAAATGATTGTTGTTTAAACAACTAAATATTGAGGTAATTTATCTATTTTATATATTAATGTATTAAAATTATTGAATGTGAAAATACTTCTAATTTTTAAAGACTGATTTAGGAGGACAATGAGAGTTGAAAAAAGTACTGGTGATTCAGAGTTAGTCATCACAAATTATTGCCATGGATAAAACAGGTAAATTTTTTCAAATAATTAGCAATAAATATTTAAATGATTATCCTATTTAACTACAATATTTTAACTTATTTTCAGATCTTTATCTGTGATAAGTTTGAATTGTACATTCATTACTTTGGATTTATAATTATTGTTTTATGCACTTGTCTTTTAAATCAAATAGTGATCAAAAAGAAAATTCACATATCAAAAATATAATAGCAGATTTCATATTTACCTATGTATCTTTATAAGTTTTTTTTTGGTATAGCTTCAAGTTAGCATCTAGTGTCCTTGTGTTTCAGCCTGAAAGACTCCCTTTCACATTGCTTTAAGGTAGGCTACAGGCAATGATTCCCTTAGCTTTTGTTTTATCTGGAGATGTTAGCAATGAAGTCCCTTATCTTTTACCTTATCTGGGGATGTTTATGCTCTCCTTCAATTCTGAAAGATACTTTTGCTGGACTAGAACTCTTGATTGACAGCTTTGTTTTGTTTTGTTTTAAATTGCAGAAAGTTCAATATACCATTTCACAGCCTTCTGACCTTTGTGTTTTTTGCTGAGAAATTGACTGTTGATTTTACTGAGGATCTCTTGTATGTGACAATTCACATCTGTCTTGTTGCTTTTGTCTTTGGAAAGTTTTATTTTTAGTTTATCAGCCCAGCTCTCTTTGAGTTTATCTTGCTTAGAACTCATCCAGCTTCTTGGATGTGTAAATTTATAGCTTCAATCAAATTTGGGAAGTTTGGGACATTATTTCTTCAAATATTTTTTCCATCTCTTCCTCTCACTCTCCTTCTTTGACTCCCATAATGAATATATTGGTATACTTGATGGTGCCCCATAGGTCCCATAGGCTCTGTTCATTTTTCCCCTTCTTTTCTCTTTCTGCTTCTCATACTAGATAAATACAATTGCCCTATCTTCAAATTTTCTAGTACATTGCTCTGCTTGCTCAAATTTGTTTAATCACTCTAGCGATTGTTTTATGTGTGTCAGTTATTGTAATTCTCAACTCCAGCATTTCTACTTCATTCCTTTTTATAATTTCCATCTCTATTGACATCCTCTACTTGTTATACATTAGTCTTTTATTTACTTTATGTTTTTGACCATGATTTCCTTTAGCTCTTTGAAATTTAATTTAAATTAATAATCTAGTATGTCCAATATCTACACTTAGTAATGTTTTCTTTTTATTTCCTTTACTTTCCTATAATTGGCTATTCTTTCTTGTTTCTTTGTATGCTTTTTACTTTTTGTTAATAATTGTGCATTTAGAATATTATAGTGTGATAGTTTTGGAAAAAGATTTTATCTTTTCCCTGGTGATTGCTGTTGTTTGTTGAGGAATGCAGATGTCCATTTATTTAATGACTTTAAAACCATTTTTGTAAGGACTATATTTATTGTTTTGAGGGTTGACTGAAGTCTCTGCTTCATTATCTCCATGACTAGACAATAATCTGACAGGCATTTCTTTGAATGCTTGGATCCAATAACAAAAAAGAGAAAAATGTTTTCTGTCTCTTTAAATTTCCTCAACAAATGCCTCCCGGGGAGCCACTTCACCCTGAGAAGGCTGAATCTATTCCAGCCCCTGGACAAATTCCACAGTGAACTGCCAGACACATCAAAACCACAAGACTGTTCTTTTAAGGACAAAATCTTTACTGCCCAGCTGGACCAACAAGCCGTACCAGCAATGAGCTCTGCTGCCCCATGGCTGTCTGCTGACGGAGCTGTAGGATGGAAATGGTAGCTGCTATATGGAATGTCAAAATCCAGTGAAATTTACCAACCTCTGTTTCCTTGAGCACTCCTGTACTCCTTTATATACTGTAAGTGTTTGACTGGACTCTAAAGCCCTAGAATAATTTATACTGATGGGTCTCTCTAGCGCAATACTTTGTTTCTTTGATTGATGGTTGTTTTTTTTTTTGGTAGAAGAACTGATTCCTGGAGCTTCCTGCCATCCTCTGTTTCTTTGTATGCTTTTACTTTTTAAAAAAAAATAATTGTGAATTTAGAATATCATAATGTGATAACTCCTATTTCACAAATATTTACACATGTCCACATTGTGGAAGGCACTGTGCTAGGCACTATTGGAAGAAGAAGTTGCTTAAGGGGAAAGAGAACTGATTTAAAGAGATTGATAGCCCTTTTCTGGTTGTGTAATCAATTTAGTATTTTAGTTCTGTATTTTCAAAACATGAAAGAGTAAGATAGGCTAGGTTAGTATACTAGGGAATAGGATAAGACAGGCAGAGATAGAAGAGATTAAGTAGAACTGGATAGGATAAGTATAATATAATAAATTAGAGAAGAATAGAATAAACTGAAAATAATAGAATGCATTAGGGTACCCTAAATAGTAAAGATGAGGATAAGTATGTTTACACTAGATAACCCAGTACAACATGTAACTTAATGCAAGTGTCTGTCAGAAAAGTTTGTAAACAATGGATGTAAGGAAAAATAAATGAATACAAATAAATAAAACATGAAGAAATTCTTAATTACGGAAAAGAGTAAGGATTGACAAGCAGGAAGAGATTGTTTCACTTGGGAGAATATGGTGATCGTTCAGATACCTCTGTGTCTTATTTTACTAGAGCTGTTGTAACAAAGTATTATAAAATGGTTGGCTTAAAACAACAGAAATTTATTTTCTCACAGTCCTGAAGACAAGAAGTCTGAAATCAAGGTTTCAACTAGGCCATACTTCAGTCAAGGACCATAGGAAGTATCACTTCCTTACCTCCTTTAGCTTCTATTTTCTGTCACTCCATACTGTTCCCTGCCTAGTCACATGGTGTTCTCTCCTCTGACTGTGTCTGATGTCCTCTTATAAAGTCATCAATCACACTGTATTAGGGCTCACCCCAATTCAGTTGACTTCATCTTAGCTAATAACGATTTCAAAGATACTACTTACAAATTGGGTCACGTTCGTTGTACCAGAGGTAGGACTTGCACGGTCTTTTTTGGGAAACACAATTCGCTCTACAAGTCCACCTGTCCCACATTCATCTCCGTCCCACAAGCAAAACACATTCAGCCCATCCCTACATCCCCAAAGCCTTAAACTATGCAGTACCAGACTTAAGTCCAACATTTCATCTGAATTGTTTATGGGTAAGGTCTGTCCTTGGGCAAAATTTGACTCCCCTTGTGGACCTTGTGAAACCTAGAAATCAAATTACTGCTTCCAAATTACCATGGTGAGAGCAGACATAACATCGACATTCCTGACCCAAAAGGGGAAAATGTTGTATGATAACTAAAGGGAAAACACCAGGGATTGATAATAAACCATCAGGAACCAGAACAGATACTTTCTTACAGTCTTTGAAGCATGGCCCTCCCAACACCTGGATTTCAGACTTGTTGCTTCCAGAACTGTGAAATAATAAATTCCTGTCACCGTAAGCCACCTAGTTTCCACTATTTTGTTATGGCATCTTTAGTTAGCAAACTAAGCCAGTTGTTGGTACTGGGAGTGGGGTATTCAATCACCTCAGTAGCTTTTTGACCATAGAGAAAAGCATTCCTTTGGAGAAGTAAGGTGATGAGGCAGGGAGATGGTTACAATGAGATGGGAGACGATCATTTACTGACTACTTCTTCAAGGGATTCTATCCTACAAACATCAGTAATAGTAAACATGTTTTGGAATGAGGATCTGAGATTTGATAAACTCTTTTATTTATTTTTAAATTTAGACACACTTTTTAATAGTAATAACATTAGTAAAAATAGCTCTCAGTTTTCCCTCTCTAATATATGCCAGATACCATCCTAAGTACTTAATATCATTCAAACCGCACAAAAGTATCAATAATTAGGTAAACTTACTATTCCCACTTCAAATGAGGAAAATGAGACTCCAAGAGTTTAGTAAACTTACTTTTCAGTCTTATATGTAGCTTGTGGGTGATTGAGAACAGATTTGATGTTGGGTTATCTTACTTTGTTATATACACATATGCAGCCTTGTACCTAAAGCTGCTGTTATAAACCATCAGACACTCGACCTCTCTACAAGTTCACAATATCTCACTAGAGGAAGTTTCTATGGAAAATTTATGAGTGCTTTGTCTTAATAGAGTGTTTTTCAGGTACAAAGGATATATGATGGCTTCTTTCTCCATGTAAAGCATCACACATTAGCGAAATATTCTGTCCCTATCTTTTTATGGATTCTCCAAGTTGGTCCAGATTAATGTGAACTTTTTGGGTTTGATCCAATGATACACAATACACAATACAGGGTAGAAAAACTTAGCCTCACTTTCCTCCAGATGGATTTCTGGATATGAGTTTCACATCTTTTGGCATCAAATACTAAAACCTCCAGTAATCACAATGCAGATGTGCAATAAGGCATTTTTAGCTACAGGCTCATGCATAAAGTACAGCTCAATTTTTGTGAAAAAATTTGGAAGAAGCATATTGAGATGCCTATCTATTTACATTTTAGTGTAATATGGGTCTGGGGCTATATTTTCTATTAAATGATACTAGTTTCCTACAAAGAATTGTGAATCCTGCTGACAGTTTTCCTTGGTGTTTCTTGATCAGTTAAAAATAGCATCTGAGCTAACAAAATCTTCCAACATATTTAATTTTGTTCTGAAACTTACAAAATTAGCCTGAGGACTATAAGAGTAAAATGTAAATAAGTGTTTTACAAAATGCCAGGAGGAAAAGATCAATGCAAATGTAATGAAAGAAATATTTTAAGAAATTTTTATTGTTAATTTTCTAAAGAGCAGTTTGTAAAGACTAGCCTGATGGTAATCTAGTCATTTCTGTTGCATCATCATTCTTGAATCTGGGGAAGATTTAAAATAATGAGTTCTATAATATTTTTACTATGCTCCACTTCAAGTAGAGCCGTGGTTTTCTTTCTCACAGTGATAGAAACCATGAAGTCCTCTTTTACCCAATTCCTGCTTTCCTTTAGCTACTACCTATGCATTTTTTAAATAAATTGTCCAAAGTGAATAATTGCATTTTCCAATATTATTGAAGCTTCCCTGGGACTCCTTCATCATCATGTCTTCCTCATAGATCTCAGAAATTCACAATCTTGAATTTAGTGCTCATCATTACTTACATTTATTTTATTTATAAATTCCCTATCTATGCATTGTTTTGCATGATTTAATATTATTTTAAATGGCACATTATCTTCTACATACACGTATGTAATAAAATATATATAATTTTATAACTGGTTGAGTTTGTTCAGCAATGAATTTCTAAGATTTGTCCATATAGCTTTAATTCACTTATTTTTATTGCTGTGTAATATATCATTGCAATAATATTCCTGAAATTATGGAATTGATATCCTGTTCATAAACATTCATTTAATTTATTGATAATGTAAATGTAGTTGCCTTGATCATTCTTTTCCATGTCTCCCAGGTCATAGGTGTAAAACCTTACTGGATAAAAAAACAAGTGGAATAGGTGAATTCAAGAATATGTGGATATGCAAATTAGTTAGATATTCCTACATTTCTTCCTAATTATTTATACCATTTACAAACAGCTGTAATAAATGAATTAGTGTTCTTGCAATTTTACAGCCTTGTAAATATTTGATTTCTTCTTCATATCAAGCAAATATTTTCTAATTGGGTTGTTTACCTTTTTATTATATAGTGTGTCTGTTTTTTTTTAATTGTAGGGGTTTTGATTTGCTCTAAATATTAATCTGTAATTAGTTATAAGCATTATGAATATGGTGTCTCATTTGTCTTTAAAACTAAATTGTGCGGTGGTGGGGCAAGAAGGTGGCATAGTAAAGTGTTGAAATTTCTTCCTCTTCCAGAGCAGTTAACAAATAGCCAGGAACTGGACAGAACAGCTACTGGTGAGGCATCAATGGCTGGACACACAGTGTACACCAGTCTGGAATAGATGGAAAAGCTAAGATACCACATAGAGCTCTCACTGCATAGAAGTGCAAGCTCTCTTGGGCTCCAGCACTGCCCAGGCAAGGGTGGAACTAAGGTATGACTGAGAGACAGAGTAACTAGTCAGGTGAAAGGGGTCAATTCCCTAAAGGGGGTATTTTCCCCAAGAAAAGGAAGGGATGCAGTTCAAGTGGAGACCCTCCTTCAGGGTATTCATGCCCCAGCAGCTGAAAAACAGAAGCAAGCACAGCCCGTATACTACTCCAGCTTCTGTTTTAACCACACCCCTGTCAAAGAGATTCTGCTGAAATTAAAAGCACACATCAGGTTATGCTGATGGGGAGCCGTGGGTCTGCAAACACCACAAGCTGAGCAGGATAGGAAAAGAACAGAGACTAGAGGCTTCATAGGAAACTCTGACAACTTGCTGGGTGTCATCCTCAGGGAAAACTGATGCTGGCTACTTTGTCCTTGAGAGACACAGCCCTGTCTGGTCTGGGAAAATCTGGCTAGGATTGATAATATCTGAGGAGAACCTCCTCACAAAAAGGCTTGATATAGGCAGGGCAAGAAACAGGAAAACAAGAACTGAAGTATTCCGATCAGTTAAACAGAACCTATGCTGGAGGCCTAGAATAAGTTGAACTGAAGGCCAAAGAACAGATAGAGAACAAAGCCATACAGCAAGAAAATCTTAGGTAAAAGAGTGGAAACAATCTCCAGAATAAAGTAATTAGGGAAATCAAAGGCCTATACACCAGCAAAAATAATGAGTCATATTAGGAAAATTGAAAAGATATGGCCCAGTCAAAGGAACAAACCAACACTTCAAATGTAGGAGTTGAAACAACTATTTAAGATGTTTAAACAGACACACAAAAATCTCATCAAAAATCAAATTAACAAGTTGAGGAAGGATATAAAAAAAAGTCATTCGGCAAACATGAGGAAGAACACAAAAGTTTGAAAAAACAAATCTCAGAACTTATGGGAATGAAAGCACAATAGAAGAGATTAAAAAACAATGGAAACCTACAACAATAGATATGAAGAAGCAAAAGAAAGTATTAGTGAACTACAGGACTGGACATCTGAAATCTAGCACACTAAAGAAAATATAGGGAAAAGAATGAAAAGAATATGAGCAGGTTCTCAGGGAATTGAATGACAACATGAAGTGCACAAATATACATGTTATGGATGTCTCAGAAGGAGAATAGGAGGAAAAGGAGCAGAAATACTAATGGAGGAATTAATCACTGAAAATTTCCCATCTCTTATGAAAGACATAAAATTACAGATCCAAGAAGTGCAGCATACTCCAAATGGAATAGATCCAAACAGACATACTCCAAGACACTTACTAATCAGATTGTCAAATGTCAAAGACAAAGAATATTCTGAAAGCAGCAAGAGAAAAGCAATCCATCACATACAAGGGATGCTCAATAAGACTATGTGTGGCTTGTTTAGCAGAAACCATGGAGGTGAGAAGGCAGTGGTATGATATATTTAAGATTCTGAAATAGAAAAACAGCCAGCCAAGGATTCTATAACACTTAAAACTGTCTTTCAAAAATGAGGGGGAGATTAGAATATTCTCAGTTACTGAGAGAATTTGTGACTAAGAGACCAGCTCTACAAAATAGTAAATGGAGCACTACAGGCTGATAAGAAAAAGCAAGAGAGAGAGAGAGAGATCTGGAGTAGAGTGTAGAAATGAAGACTACCAGTAAAGATAAAAAGAGAAATAAAATTGATATGACATGTAAAAGCCAAAAGACAAAATGGTATAAAAAAGTACTGCCTTTACAATAATAACATTAGATGTTAATGGATTAAACTCCCCAATAAAAAGACACAGACTGACAGAATGGATTAAAAAACCAGACCCATCTATATGCAGTCTACAGGAGATTCACTTGAGACCCAAGAAAAAAAACAGGTTGAAAACAAAAGATTGGGAAAAATATATCATGCAAACAAAAAACACAAAAGAGCAGGGGTAGCTATACTAATATCTGACAAATTAGAGTTTAAATATAAAACAATTAAAAGAGATAAATAAGGACACTACATATTAATAAAAGGAACAACTCAGCAAGAAAACATAACAATCATAACTATATATGCACCATGCCACGAGTGCTCCAAAATACATGAGGCAAACACTGAAAACACTGAAGGGAAAAGTAGACACCTCTTTCAAAATAAATGAAGACTTCAATTCCTCACTTTCATCATTGGGTAGAACATCTAGGCAGAGGATCAATAAGAAAAGAGAGATTTTGAATAATACATAAATGAACTAGAATTAACAGATATTTGCAGAACATTACACTCCACAACAGCAGTATATACATTTTTCTCAAGTGTTCATGGGTCATTCTCAAGGATGGACCATAAGCTGGGTTACAAAGCAAGTCTCAATAAATTTTAAAAGATTTAAGTTATACAAAACACATTCTCAGATCATAATGGAATGAAGCTAAAAATCAATGAACAGGCAGAGGACCAGAAAATTCACAAATATATGAAGACTAAACAATATGCTCTTAAACAACCAGTGGGCCAAGTAAGAAATTATAATAGAAATTAATAAATATTTGAGGCAAATGAAAATGAAAACATAACATATCAAAATTTATGGGAAGCAGCAAAGTAGAGCTGAGAGGGAAATTTATTGCTTAAATGTCTATATTAAAAAAGAAGAAAGAATTCCATTTGCTCCGATCCATAGTCCCAATAATCACTTTTTTCTTCTTTTAAGAAGGAACTCCACATATAATAAATTTTTGTTGAATTTTACTTGGGTTCTGGTCTGACAAGCTCGGTGGTGGCAGCGGCTCCTCAACCTGCCAAAACGGTGGGGGTCCCTCGTGCAGAAGCCGATGACTCAGCAGGACTAGTGGCAGCAGTAGACGAGGAGGGTACAGCCATGTCCCCGCAGTCAGGACCAGGAGGAAAACCCCGCCAGCGGGCCAGAAAGGGAAGCTGAACACTCCGCGGGACTCCAGGGCCGCTGACTACTGAAACACCTGCCCAGCCAGACAGGAGAGTTGGGGCGGGGCCCGAGTTGATCACACCCCCTCCTCAAGCTCTCCCCAGACAAAATTCAACATCCTTTCCTGTTGAAAACACTTCAAAGAATAGGAATACAAGGAAACTTCCTTAAAATGATAAAGGGAGTATATGAAAAACCCACAGCTAATATCATCCTCAATGGGGAAAAACTGAAAATTTTCCCCCTAAGATGAGCAACAACACAAGGATGTCCACTATCACCACTGTTATTCAACATTGTGTTGGAAGTTCTAGCCAGAGCAATTAGACAAGAAAAAGAAATACAAGGCATCAAAATTGGAAAGGAAGAAGTAAAACTATCACAGTTTGCAGATGATATGACTATATGTCGAAAACCCTGAAATATCCACAGCAAAACTACTAGAGCTAATAAACGAGTACAGCAAAGTGGCAGGTTACAAGATCAACATTCAAAAATCTGTAGTGTTTCTATACACTAGTAATGAACAATCTGAGGAAGAAATCAAAACACGAATTCCATTTACAATTGCAACTAAAAGAATAAAATACTTAGGAGTAAATTTAACTAAAGAGACAAAGGACCTATACAAAGAAAACTACAAGAAACTGTTAAAAGAAATCACAGAAGACCTAAATAGATGGAAGGGCATATCGTGTTCATGGATTGGAAGACTAAATATAGTTAAGATGTCAATTCTACCTAAATTGATTTACAGATTCAACGCAATACCAATCAAAATCCCAACAACTTACTTTTCAGAAATAGAAAAACCAATAAGCAAATTTATCTGGAAGGGCAATGTGCCCCGAATTGCTAAAAGTATCTGAGGAAAAAAAAACGAAGCTGGAGGTCTCACACTGCCTGACTTTAAGACATGTTATGAAGCCACAGTGGTCAAAACAGCATGGTACTGGCAGAAGGATAGATATTTTGACCAATGGAATGGAATAGAGTGTTCAGATATAGACCCTCTCATCTATGGACATTTGATCTTTGATAAGGCAGTCAAGCCAACTCACCTGGGACACAACAGTCTCTTCAATAAATGGTGCCTAGAGAACTGGATATCCATATGCAAAGGAATGAAAGAGGACCCATGTCTCACACCTTATACGAAAGTTAACTCAAAATGGATCAAAGAGCTAAACATCAGGTCTAAGACCATAAAACAGTTAGAGGAAAATGTAGGGAAATATCTTATAAATCTTATAATTGGAGGCGGTTTTATAGACCTTACACTAAAGCAAGAGTACTGAAGAAAGAAAGAAAGAAATGGGAACTCCTCAAAATTAACCACTTTTGTGCATCAAAGAACTTTGTAAAGAAAGAAAAAAGACAGCCTGCACAATGGGAGACAATATTTGGAAATGACATATCAGATAAAGGACTAGTATCAAGAATTTATAAAGAAATTGTTCAACTCAACAACAAAAAGACAGCCAATCCAATTACAAAATGGGAAAAAGACTTGAACAGAACAGACACTTCTCAGAAGAGGAAATAGAAATGGCCAAAAAGGCACATGAAGAGATGCTCAACGTCCTTGGCCATTAGAGAAATGCAAATCAAAACCACAATGAGATATCATCTCACACCCACCAGAATGGCCATTATCAACAAAACAGAAAATGACAAGTGCTGGAGAGGATGTGGAGAAAGAGGCAAACTTATTCACTGTTGGTGGGAATGTCAAATGGTGCAACCGCTGTGGAAGGCAGTTTGGCAGTTCCTCAAAAAGCTGAATATAGAATTGCCATATGACCCAGAAATACCATTAATAGGTATCTACTCAGAGGACATAAGGGCAAAGACACAAATGGACATTTGCACACTGATGTTTATAGCAGCATTATTTACAATTGCAAGGAGATGGAAACAGCCAAAATGTCCATCAACAGACAAGTGGCTAAACAAACTGTGGTATATACATACGATGGAATATTATGCAGCTTTAAGACAGAATAAACTTATGAAGCATGTAACAACATGAATGGACCTTGAGAACATTATGCTGAGTGAGACTAGCCAAAAACTAGAGGACAAATACTGTATGGTCTCACTGATATGAACTGACATTAGTGAATAAACTTGGAATGTTTTGTTGGTAACAGAGACCATCAGGAGATAGAAATAGGGTAAGATATTGGATAATTAGAGCTGAAGGGATACAGACTATGCAACAGGACTGGATACAAAAACTCAGAAATGGACAGCACAATACTACCCAGCTGTAATATAATTATGTTAAAACACTGAATGAAGCTGCATGTGAGAATGATAGAGGGAGGAGGACTGGGGACATAAATGAATCAGAAAGAAAGATAGACAATAAAGACTGAGATGGTATAATCTAGGAATGCCTAGAGTGTATAATAATAGTGAAATGTACAAGGTACAATTTTAAAAATGTTTTTGCATGAGGAAGAACAAAAGAATGTCATTATTGCAGGGTGCTGAAAATAGATGGTAATTAATATTTTAAAATGTCACCTTATATGTGAGACTAAAGCAAAAAATACTTGTTACAAAATTTATATTTTGACTAGTGCATTTCCTAATATAACTCAAGTAGATCACTTGATAAAAAAAAAGAAGAAAGAGCAAAAATCAAGAAATTAAGTGCTCACTTGAAGGAACTAGAGAAATAACAGCAAACTAACTCTAAAGAAAACAAAAGGAAAGAAATAATGAAGATCAGAACAGGAATAAGTGAAATTGAGAATATTTAAAAAATCAAGAAAATCAACAAAATCAGAAGTTGGTTCTTTGAGACAATCAATAAAATCTATGGACCCCTAGTTAGGCTAACCAAAAGAGAGAGAGAGAGAGAGAGAGAGAGAGAGAGAGAGAGAGAGAGAGAGAGAGAGAGAGAGAGAGAGAGAGAGAGAGAGAGAGAGAGAGAGAGAGAGAGAGACTATGTAAATAAATAAAATGAGAAATGAAACAGGGGACATAACCACCGACCCTGGAAAATAATAGAGTTAATTAGAGGATACTATGAGCAACTATATGCTAATAAAATAGACAATGTAGATGAAATTGTCAACTTCCTAGAAAGGCATGAATGAACATCATTGACTCAAGAGGAAATAGATGACCTCAACAAACTAATCACAAGTAAAGAGATTGAATCATTCATCAAGAAGCTTGAAAAAAGGTAAAGTCCAGGACCAGATGGCTTCACATGTGAATTCCACCAAGCATTCGAGAAAGAATTAGTACCAATCTTGCTCAAACTCTTCAAAAAAAGTTGAAGAATAAAAGCTACCTAACTCATTCTATGAAGTCAACATCACCCTGATACCAAAGCCAGACAAACATACTAGAAGGACAGAAAATCACAGAACAATTTCTTTAATGAATATAGATGCCAAAATCCTCAACAAAATACTTGCAAATTGAATCCAGCAGCACATTAAAATAATTATACACCATGGCCAAGTGGGTTTTATTCCATGTATTTGTAGGTTTGTAGGTTCAACACAAGAAAATAAATTAATGTAATACACCATATCAATGAGTTGAAATTAAAAAAAAAAACTACATGATCATCTTGATTAATGCCTAAAAGGAATTTGACAAAATTCAGCATCCTTTCTTAATGAAAATACTTCAAAGACTAGCAATAGAAGAGAACTTCAATATGATAAAGGGACTATATGGAAAACCCACAGCTAGCATCATCCTCAATAGCAGAAGATTGAATGCTCTCCCTCTAAGATCAGCAACAAGACAAGGATGCCCAATTGTTGCTATTCAATATTGTGTTGGAAGTTCTAGCCAGACCAATTAGACAAAAAAAAAAAAAAGAAAAAGAAATAGAAGGCATCTAAAATGGAAAGGAAGAAGCAAAACTCTCATTGTTTGCAGATGGCATGACACTATATGTCAAAATCCTGAAAAATCTACAGAAAGCTACTGAAGCTAATAAATGAGTACAGCAAAGTGGCAAGTACAAGATCAACATCCATAAATCAGCAGTGTTTTTATACACTGGTGATAAGCAATTTGAGGAGGAAATCAAGAAAAAAATTCCATTTACAATAGCAACCAAAAGAATAAAATACATAGAAATTTTAACTAAGGATACAGAGGACCTATATGCAGAAAACTACAAGAAACTGCTAAAGGAAGTCATGGAAGACTTCCATGGAAGGACATACCATGTTCATGGGTTAGAAGACTAAATATAGTTAAGATGTCAATTCTACCGAAATTGATTTATAGATTCAATGCAATACCAATTAAAATCCCTCCAACTTACTTCGCAGAAATAGAAAAAACAATAATCAAATTTATATGGAAGGACAAGGTGGCTCAAGTAGCTAAAATATTTTGAGAAAGAAGATGAAAATGAGAAGTCTCATACTACCTGACTTTAAGATACATTATAAAACTACAGTGGTCAAAACACCATGGTACTGGCATAAACCTAGATATACTGGCTAATGGAATTAAACTGAGTGTTCAGAAATTGACCCTCTCATCTATGGACAATTAATCTTTGATAAAGTAGTCAAGGCAACCCACCTGGGACAGAGCAGCCTCTTCAATAAATGGTGTCTGGAGAACTGGATATCCATATGCAAAAGAATGAAAGAGGATCCATAACTCACACTCTATACATAAATGAACTAAAAATATAGCTAAACATTAGTGTTAAGACCATAAAACTTTTGGAAAAAAAGGTAGGGAAATATCTTATAAATCTTTTAATAGGGGATGGTTTCCAAAGCTTGAGCAATGAAAAAAGAATAGATAAATGGGATCTCAAAATTATACACTTTTGTGCTTCAAAGGACTTTTTGTCAGGAAAATTAAAAGGCTCCCTATGCAATGGGAAAAAATATTTGGAAACCACATATCAGATAAGGGTTTACTATCCAGAATATATAAAGAGATTCTTCAACTCAACAAAAAAAGGCAAATTACCCAATTAATAAATAAGCAAAAGACATGGACAAACGCTTTTCAGAAGAGGAAATATAGACGGCTAAAAAGCACATTAAAAGATGTTCAACTTCACTGGCTATTAGGGAAATGGTAATCAAAACCACAGTGAGAAATCATCTGACACCCACTAGAATAGTCATCTGCAAAGAAACTGAAAAGGACAAGTGCTGAAGAGGATGTGGAGAAAAAGGCACACTTATCCACTGTTGGTGGGAATATAAGATAGTACAACCACTCTGGAAGGCCGTTTGGTGGTTCCTCAGGAAGCTAAGTATAGAACTGCCATATGATCCACTAATCCCATTGCTAGGTTCAGTTCAGAGGAACTGAAGGCAGGGAACCAAACGGACATTTGCACACCAATGTTTATGGCAGCATTATTTATGGTAGCAGAAAGATGGAAACATCCAAATATCCATCAACTGATGAGTGGCTAAACAAGCTGTGATATACACATACAATGGAATATTAAGCAGCTGTAAAGCAGAATTAAGTTATGAAGCAAGTAACAATGTGGATGAATCTTAAGGGTATTATGCTGAGTGAAACTACCAAAAAATAAAAGATCATACTGTATGGTCTCACTAATATGACTAACATTAATGACTGAACTTTGAAAGTTAAACTTAACAACATAGGTTATCAGGAGATAGAAATAGGGTAGAGATTAGGTATTTTGTGCTGAGAGAATACAGAATCTGCCACAGGACTGATTGCAAAAATTCAGAAATGGATAACACAATACTTCCTGATTGTAGCACAATAATATAATTACACTGAATTGAAGCTGAATGTGAGCATGGTTGAGGGAGAAGGTCTGGGGGCACGTATGAAAAAAGAAGGAAAGATAGAGGATAGAGACTGAGATGGTATGACTTAGAAATGCCTGAAGTGGACAATGATGGCGATTAAATGTACAATTAACAAAACATCTTTGCATGAGGGAGAGCAAATGAATGTCAACATTGCAAGGGATTGAAAATGGGATGGTATACAGGAAAAAGTATGATCAATGTAAGCTCAACAGTGCATTGTAATATGCTTCCACTGAAGTGATAAATACAAAACTAACTGTTAACAAGTGGGGAGTATGGATTCTTTGTGGGGCAGGAGTATGGATTCTTTGTGGAAGAAAAAGAAAAGTCTTTATATAGATTATGGTGGCAAAGGCATGTCTATTTACTTAGGTTGGATTGTATGATGTGTGAATAAAATTGCTTAAAAATGGATAGAAAAACATGCTAGAAAAAAATGTGGAAAAAGAGATGTACCTAACCGCTGTTGGTAGGGAAGCTGAAAGGTCCAGCCCCTTGGGGGGCAGTGTGGTGTTTCCACAGGAGGCTAGGGGTGGGGTTGCCATGGAATCCTACAGCCTTGTTGGTAGAAACATACTTAGAGGATCTGAGAAGGAGGGTATAAATAGATATCTGCATGCTGTTTGTTTATGGCAGCAGTGTTCGCAATTGGCAATGGATGAGGTGGCCTAAAGGTCCAAGACTGAGGGAAGGAAGGGGAAACTGTGGTATATACCTACAATGGATTACTGAGTGATGCAAGAAGGAATGAAGTTGTGAGGCATGCAACTTGACAAATGAATCTCAAGGACAATAATTTGAATGAAATGGCAGAAGGAAAAAGGCAAATATTATTAGGTCTCACTCATACGGACTAATTGAAATGTACAAACTCAGAGAACTGAAGTCAAGAGCCTGGGTTATCAGATTGGGGGCTATTGTAAAGGGTTCTGATATACTGAGCTATCTGAGTAGAACGTGATTGTTCCTTGAAACTCTGAGTATGCATGTGACACCTGAGACTCTGAATTAGAGTACTGAAGCTATGAAAGTCAGAATTACGCCATAGAGCAACTGGTAAACATGTTGAAAAAATGATCAGACTTCAACTAGAGATGTGAATGAAGCTGATTTGGATAGGACTAAGGAAAACCAGAATACAGGGTGAAGGATGATATAGTCCATATTTTAAAACTTCAACTTCTGTGTGAGACCAAAGGAAGGGATGTTTGGGTAGTGCATTACCTAATTTAACTTGTATAGTCAGTTTATTTGAACACCATAAGTCCATGGACTCTTGAATAGACATGAGATCTTATTGATTAGTATAGGTTAGTGTGATGCCGTGATAAATCCCAGAGTAGTTTGTGCAGAGAACAAAAAAGTATTTGCAAAGTCCTCTTGGGAAACTGGGAAGAAAGAAGGGAATATCCAACTTCTCCATCTGGGGAATTCCTGATAGTCTCACAAGCAGTTAGGACAACCAATTCAGTAGGCTGAGACCCCGATTTTGGGGTTCACCCCTATGAAACTAATTCTTGTAAAGGAGAGCTAAGCCTGTTTATAATTATGCCTAGTAGTCACCCTCAGAGAGCCTCTTTTGTTACTCAACTATAGCCTCTCTCTCTAAGCCAACCCAGCAAGTGAATGCACTGCCTTCCCCCTTATTTGGGACATGACTCCCAGGGATGCAAATCTCCTTGGCAATGTAGGACAGAACTCCCAGGATGAGCCAAGATTTGGCATCAAGGAATTTGGAAAGCCTTCTTGACCAAAAGTAGGAAGGAGGGAAATGAGACAAAATAAAGTTTTAGTGGTTGAGAGATTTCAAATGTCAAGAGGTTATTCTTGCGGTTATTCTTATGCATTATATAGATATGCCTTTTTAGTTTATGGTGTATTGGAGTGCCTGGAGGGAAGTACCTAAAACTGTTGAGCTGTGTTCCAGTCACCTTGATTCTTGAAGATGTCTGAATAACTATTTAGCTTTTACAGTATAACCGTGTTATTGTGAAAATCTTGTGTCTGATGCTCCTTTTATCCAGGTTACAGACAGATGAGTTAAAAAAAAAAAAAGAATTAAAAAATAAATATATAATAGAGGGGAACTGTAAAAAATTGGGTAGATTGAAATACTAATGGTCAATTAGAGGGAGGGATACAGGGTATAGGATGCACAGGATATTTTATTTTTTCTTTTTATTTCTTTTTCTGGAGTGATGCAAATATTCTAAAAATGATCATGGTGATGAATACACAACTATGTGATGATATTGTGAGCCATTGATTGTATAACATGTTTGGACTGTATGTGTGAGAAAATTTCTCAATAAAGTTTTTTCTTAAAAGCCTCATAACAGAGAAAATTTGTTTTATCTTAATATTTCACTAGAGTCAAATTCAGAAAAAACTTTCTTAAACTTTTTATTCTGAAACAATTTTAAATTTTCAGAATTATTATAAACATGTTGTTGAAAGTTCCCATGTACTTTCCCCCAGATTTCCCTAATGTTAACATCTTATCCCACCTTTGGACATTTATCAAAATGAAGAAATTAATATTGGTCAAATACTATGAACTAAATTATTGGCTTTATTCAGATTTCACCACATTTTCCACTAATGCCGTTTCTCTTTTCCAGAATGCTATATTGCGTTGAGTTATCATAACTTAGTCTTTATAAATCTGTGACTGTTTCTTAGTCTTTCTGACCTTGACATTTTGAAGATTAATGGTCAAAATTTTGCAGAACATCTCTTAATTCAGGTTTATCTGATGTGTATTCATGGTTAATATATTTTTGGACAGAAGTGGTCTTTTTCTTGCCTCCTATTCAGAATGCAACAAGTCTTGTGAAATCTGATCATTTGGCTGTGGTGGAATTGCTAGATTTTTCCAGTTAAAAACTTATTATTTTTACCTCTCCATATTGTTGTATTTATTTAAAATTCTTAAACATTTCTACTTTCTATGTTTGTTAAGAAAAAGTTCCCTACACAGAGGACATAAAATATTATAGTATGTTTTTCCAGAAGTTTTATACATTTGCTTTTTGCCTTATCTTCTTTAATATACCTGAAATTGATGTTTGTTACTCATGCATGGTAGACTCAATATTTTTTCCAAATAATTTTCCCAGGACTGTTTTCTGATTTCTCCCACTTTCTCCTTTTCATGTGTAAACCCACATGGGCCAGATATGAAGTTTCCATGGATACATGGATCTTTTGTTCTGGGCTTTAGGTTCTGTTTATTGGAATACTGTAATTATTAATACTTTCAGAAATAATGACCATATAATAATTAGTTTTTTTATAGTAAGTTTTGTTAACTTGGGGAACAAGTTCCCCCAACTTATGCTTCTTCAAAATTGCCTTTTTTATATTTGGTCCTTTGATGATGGAGATTAGTATTAGAAAGAACTTGAAAACTAATTTAATTTATAGAATAAGTCCATGAAAATAATATATCCAAAACCATGGTATATATCTTCTGTTCATAATTTGATTAAAATTCATTCAATTTCTGTTCATAACTTGATTAAAATTAAAATTGTAAGATTTTCTCTAAACAGACTATGCAATAAGTGTATACTTTTATTATATTTAAAAATGCTTTGCACTAGTGTAGGGGAACAAATTTTTAATTTTAATATCAATCTTGCATACAGCAAAAAATAATTGTAATAAATGGCTTGAATATTTTTTACTTTTCTACATTGAAAATCATATCTTGTTAAAAATGACAATTTTGTTTCTTACTTACCAATCTTTCTGTCTTTTAAGTATTGTACTTGTCTTGCTGTTCAGATATTCATAACAATATTGACTAGAAGCAACCATAATGGGCATTATTTTGTATTCCTGGTATTAAGTGAAAGCTTCTAACACTTGAATTATATTTAAAATGCCTAATATATTTGTAGATAATCTTTTGAGACTAAAAATATCCCTTGCTATTCTGATTTTCCTAAGTTTTTTTGTTTATACATGTTGAATTTTATCAAATCATTCATCTAATGAGATCATCAATTCCTTCTTTTTCTGTTATTTTGATGAACTATTATAATTTTTCTCATTTCAACACAACATAGCTATGATATATCATATTTATGTACAACCACTAGCTATGATTTGTGTATAATTATTTATAATGTTTGAATCTACTGTATTAATGACATTGACATATATATTTTTTTACAGTCAGATTTTGATATCAAATCTAAATTAAGCTGAAAACATTTTGTTTAAGATTGAAATTATC
>PVIY010041288.1:0-21744 GCA_004026745.1 Myrmecophaga tridactyla
AAAAAGTATTGGCAAAGTCCCTTGAGGGACTGGAGGAAAAATACAGAACTATTAAAACTTTCCCACTGGGGAAACCCTGGATACTGTCTCAAACATTAGGGACTCCCAAATCAATAGGCTAAGCCCTTGATCTTGAGGCTTGCTCTTATGAAACTTATTTTCATAGCAGAGAAGCTAAGCTTACCTATAGTTATGCCTGAGTTACTTCCAGAAAACCTCTTTTGTGGACTCTTGTTCTCTAAGCCCAACTCTGCAAGTGAAATCATTGCCCTCCCCCACCGTGTGGAACATGACATCCAGGGGTGAAAGTCTCCCTGGCAACGTGGGATACGACTCCCAGGGATGACTCGGTCCTGGCACTGTGGGATCGACAATACCTTCCTGACCAAAAGGAAGAAAAGAAATGTAACAAAATAAGGTATCAGTGGCTGAGAGAGTTCAAATAGAGTCAAGAAGCTATTCTGTAGGCTACTCTTACAGAACCTTCAGCTAGATATTGCTAATTACCATGGTTTGCCAAACCTCACCCAGTAAGTACCATTCCTGTTAACCCTAAAGAGCACCTAGGGCTCCATCTGAAATTCTACAAAAGTTTCACACACTAGGATTACTTTCCAAAAACCTACAACTTCCAGATAGTTCCCAGGCCAGATAAGTCTGGAAACCCAGTGGGGCCAGCCTCTCCAAGAACATCAACTAGTTCCATCCCCCATCCCATATTATCAACAGCCCTTTCCAATATGAAAAAGTTAGAACGGGAATAACTCAAATACCCCTAAAGACTGGAAGAAGGATCAAAGGAGAAGTAGGAGCTATAACAGAGAAGATAGGATTTAACAAATGCATATGACTGCTAAATCATTATATTGGTATTTCTTTTAGTCTCCAGTATATGGGAGCAGCTAGAAGGAAAAACCTAAAATTGTGGAGCCATAACTCATACCAAACATTGAAATGTGGTCTATAACTACTTGTTACAATGTACTTTGAAATTTATTGGTTTATTTTTGTATATATGTTTTATGTATATGTTACACTTCCACAATAAAAAATGTTTTAAAAAAATTGATCATGGGCTTAAATGTAATGTTGCAACATTATAAATCTCTCAGGAAAAAAAAAACCAGGAAACTCTTCAAGACCTAGAGATAGGTAAAGACCTTTTAGATCTGACACCAAAATCATAATACATAAAAAAGAAAATTTAATAAATTGAATTATATTAAAATTAAACATTTTTGTTCTACAAAAGGCATTGTTAAGTAGATAAAAGGACAAGCTACAGCCTGGAAGAAAATATCTGCAAACCATACATCAGTCAAAGAAGTGGTTATCTAGGATATGTAAAGAATGCTCAAAACTCAACAGTAAAAACATAACTTGAAAGTGGTTAAAATGGGAAAGGTTGTGTTGTATATATGTGACCACAATAAAAAAAAATTGTTTTAATTCAATTAGAAAATGGGCAAAAGACATGAACAGATATTTCACTGAAGAGAATATACAGATAGCAAAGAAGCACATGAAAAGGCCAACCCTATTAGCCATAAGGGAAAGGCAAATTAAAAGCACAATGAGGGGGGCGGGCCACGGTGGTTCAGCAGGCAAGAATGCTTGCCTGCCATGCCAGAGGACCCAGGTTCGATTCCTGGTGACTGCCCATGTTAAAAAAAAAAGCACAATGAGGGGAGTTCAGGGGTAGAATTTTCGTCTGCCATGCCAGAGACCCTGGTTTAATTCCCAGCCCGTGCACATCCGCCACCAAAAAAAAATTCAACAAATGGTGCTGCGATAACTGGACAGCCACATGGGAAAAAAGAATGAAATGTGACCCCCACCATACAGCATACAAAAAAAAAAGCACAATGAGATGTTGTATATACTTTACCAAATAAAAATGCAAAAAATAAATAAAACCATAGAACTAGACAACACAACGAACCCTAATGTAAACTATGGACTGCAGTTAATAATATAATTCTATTAATGATAGGGAAAAATAGGAAAGTGGTGGCATATGGGAAGTCTGAACTTTCTGCATGATTTTTCTGTAAACCTACTTGTGCAGGAATGTTTACAGCAGCTTTACTTGTAACAGCTCCAAACTGGAAACAACCCAAATGTCCTTCAATGGGTAAATGATGAAAGAAAACTGTGGTAACTCTACGCCATGGAATATAGCTGCAGAAAGAAAAAGGAATAAACTGTACACGTGGCAGCTTGGATGGATCTCAAGGGAATTAAATGAATGAAAAAAGCCAATCTCAAATGATTCCATTTGTACAAAGTCTCAAAAGGACAAAATTATAGCATGGAGAATAGGCTAGCGTTTGCCAGGGGTCAGGGATGGGGGAGAAGGATGAGTATGTTTGGGGTTTTTTTGTATGCTATGGGTCACACTTCATTCTTTTTCCATGTGGCTATCCCGTTATTGCAGCACCATTTGTTGAAATTTTGGGTGGGGGGAGGGGAAGTGAATGGGCCAGGAATCAAACCCAGGTCTCCCACGTGACAGGTAAGATTCTACCACTGACCTACCCTTGCACCACCTGAGTATGTTTTTTGCTTGTTTGCTTGTTTTTCATTTTGGCAAAGAAGATACTTGATTACGGTTTTAAAGGTGTAGCATGAGGGACCTTGTGGTGATGGAACTATCTATATCTTGATGTGGTAGTAGATACACAAATCTATATAAGCTGCACACACACACACACACGCACACACACAAATGAACAGAAAATGAATGAAATCTGAATAACCAATGTCAATAATGGTTTTTGATATTATATATTCTTATGCCAGAAATTGCCATTGGGAGAAACTGGGTGAAGGTACCTGCACATCCCTGTCAATTATTGTGCAACTTCCTGTGAATCTATAATTATTTCAAAATTAAAAGTTGAAAGAAACTATAGTAAGTGAAAGAATTCAGATGTCAAAACTAAACATAGTCCCCTCGAGGGACTGGAGAGAAAGGAGGAAATATTAAACTTCCTCACCTATGGAATTCCTAATATTCTCGTAAGCAGCGGGGACAACCAATTTAATAGGCTGAGTCCTTGATCCTGGGGCTTGCCCCTATGAAACTTATTCCTGCAGAGAAGAAGCTAAGCCCGCTTATAATTATGTCTAAAAGTCACCCTCAGAGAACCTCTTTTGTTGCTCAGATGTGACCTCTCTCTCTAAGTCAAACTCAGCAGGTGAACTCACTGCCCTCCCCCTATGCAGGACATGACTCCCAGGGGTATAAATTTCCTTGGCAATGTGGGACATGACTCCCAGGGATGAGCTGGGCCCCAGCTACATGGGATTGAGAAAGTCTTTTTGACCAAAAAGGAGAAGAGATAAATCAGACAAAAAGTTTCAGTGGCTGATCTCAAATAGAGTCAAAGGTTATTCTGGAGGTTATTCTTATACATTATAATCTTTTTCTGTTTTTGGTGTATTGGAATAGCTGGAGGGGAATACCTGAAACTTTTGTACTGTATTCCAGTTTCCTTGATTCCTGAAGATGATTATATAACTATATAGCTTTTACAAGTATGACCATGTGATTGTGAAAACCTAGTGGCTGACACTCCCTTTATCCAGGGTATGGACGGACGAGTGAAAAAATAAGGAGAAAAAGAGGTAAATAATTGGGTGGGTGAGTATAAGGGGTAAAAAAAAAAATTAGGTAGATTGCACTACTAGTGGTCAGTGAGAGGGAAGGGTAAGGGATATGGGATATATGGGGTTTTTCTTTTTTCTTTTCATTTCTTTTTCTGTAATGATGCGAATGTTCTAAAAATGATCATGGTGATGAAAACATAACTATGTGATGATTTTGTGAGCCACTGATTGTATAGCTTGGATGGACTGTATGATTCATGAAGATATCTCAATAAGAATATTTTTTAAAAAAAACTACACATGGAATGGATGGTGGTGATGGTAGCACAACACTGTGAATACAATTAACACCACCAAACTATATACCTAAATGTGGATAAAGGGGGAAATTCTAAGTTGTATAGATGTTACTAAAATAAAATTTAAAAAATAAAACTACATGTGGCATCATTCTACTTATAGAAATGTACAGAAAAGGCAAATTTATAGAGACAGAGAGCAGATCAGTGGCTGCCAGGACTTAATGTAAACAGGCATGAGTGGAGTTTTGGGTGCTGTAAATGTGTTTGCCCAACTCTATACATTTACTAAAAGTAATTGATTTTTCGTTTGTTTAGGTATGGGAAACACGGAACTAAACAAAGTTGAACAGGGACTTCAATATGCCTCTCTTTATCATGAATGCCCATAGGGGATTTAGTATGCAGCGCATTAAACTTGATGGCCTACAGAAGCATTTAGTTCTGAGTATCAAGCATCTAGTGTTCCAAGCTCTATATTATGCCGGATTAGAGAACAAGGCACTCAGTGAAGCCTATAAGAGTCAGAAAGAATTTAATGAATTAGGAGGGGTTTTATTTGACCCTTAAACATGAATTGAATTTATGTACAATAAGGGAAATGGATAGAAAGTACCAGATATAGGAAAGTGAACTTCATGCCTGACCCATGATGCCTGATAAATGCATTCACACTTGTATGCAAATATATACCCCTGGAAATTACTACTGACCTCTAAATGTCGAGTGCCCAGACCCAGATCTACAATCATAAAGTTCTATTAATTATTTTTTCTTTATACAGTCTCTAATATTGATTTCTTCCTTTAAATCCCTACTTCTGTATTTTCAATTAAAATTGCATCTTAAAAAGCCATTGAATTTTACGGTACGTAAATTATGCTCCAATATAATTACTAAAAAAAAAAAAAAAATCAAGCATAAATCATTGTTGGAGGTCCTGTGGGTAAGTGAAGACACACATTTAGGTTAAAGGGGAGAGTCCCACGAGAGCACAGGTGGAGCTTTCATAGTAGCAGCATTTCCCCGGAAGGGAGGAGGCAATAAGGGGAGGATACCCTCAATCTATTTCATAGTCTCTCCATTGTTTGCATGTATGACTTTTATCATTTAGAATGCTTAAAATGAATGGATTTGCAGACACTGCAAAATATGGACTTTGTATTTTTTCTACAGAGAGAGGGAATGAGGCAAGATTGCAGAATTAGGAGTATAGATTCCCAAGGAAAGAGAAAAGGTGTCTTTACCTAAATTTTCAAGCAGAGGGTTTGATACCTGCTGAGGAACCTTCCAGATGCTTCCTCCTTTTACAGATTAGGAAGCCATGCATAAATATCAGTGACAATGAACACCAGCACTGAACTCTGAACCCTCCCATCAAATCCTCAGCCAATCCCTTGGGACCTCATTTCCTGAAGAAGGAAGCAGGCTCGTCAGTTAAGGTCTCCAGGCAGCCAGCGAAATTGGCTATCTGACCAGGCACCCATCTTTGGCTAGTGAAAGTCTAGCCACCTGCTCAGCTCCCATCCACCTTTCTTCCAGAGCACAGACGGCTAAAGCTCTTCCTCTAAAATCTGCCCTTTCCACTCAGGCTCACCCCCGTCCTAACAGATATTTGGGCCCAGAGGTTGCTGGCAATTATATTACATTTATTCCTTTCCTTCCCTCCATCTTTCCCCCTCCCTTCACGGAACTCTTTCTTCTTAATAGACAAACACGCCTATGCTTTCCCACCCCACAAAAGACAAGCTGCACCTTGAATGCATGTATGGTGGCACATGCCTTCTTCCTGCTCAATAGGTTTTCACAAAGGGATGTTTGGGCTCCTTGGCCAGGCATTGGGATTTCTTTTGCTTGTTTGCTTTTTGGTTGTCACCAGCAGAAAGAAATACATCTAATATTATAATACAGCACACACATGCAGAGGCACACACACAGAAGAAACAAAAGCCTCATCAAACCATCCTTAGCTGTACATCATGTGATGCTCTATTATTTTCTACTCTAATATACTTCCTGTTTTAAAAAAAAAAGTCTGCTTGCAACCCATTGAATTGACGTCATTACACACCACAGTCACAACCCGCAGCTTGTAAAAATCTGTACTGCAGAGACATTATTGAGAAAATGGCTGATTCACAAGGATCCAAGGGAGAAAATTCTCTCAGGCATCAATATTGGAGACAGGTTCATCACTTCTTAGCAACTGGTTTTCTTTGGGCATATGGACATGAAGCATGTTTCAGATCACATTCCCGTCCTCATAACAGCTGCTGGGAAACTCGAACTCAGAGACAAACTGCAGCTCTAGTATAAAAAAAGCATTTAGGGCCTCGTGGCATGCATAAGCCTTACCTCCAGCCAAATCACTTTCTTATTCTTACACTTTCAGTCCCCAATTCCTCATTCACTCACATTTCAATCTTACGTGTTACAGCAGCATGTTCAGGTGCCTAGAATCCGCTTTGGAAGAGGACAAGATAAATAAATACAACACTGTTGCCTTGCATTTTTCTGTACTCCTCCTGGAACTGGACACAGTCCCTTCTACATGGTGGGGACTTAACAAATTTCAGATGATAGAAGAAGTGACAGAGTGATTTCTATGGGCAGCAGGGTGGCTCATTGATTCTTGGTAGTAGAGGGGGTCCAACAATTTAGCCCTGGAGCGCCACCACCCAAATATTTGGAGGAGCTCCAAATGCCAACTTTTGATTTTTCACCTCAGCAGAATGATCTACCACATTCCCATCCTGATTTGGCAATAATTCACGTTTTAAGATTTGCACCCAATCCATGAGCTGGTTAGATATGGACCTCTATGGGTGGGTCACTCTGGGAAAGGTTGGCAGCCAAGCACAGCCTAGAGCTTGGTTTCCAAAATGCTGACTTTTGCTCTCAAAGTTGATTCAGAAGTCAGCCCTAGAATTTGAGCTATTTTTCTAGTACAGATAATGTACTAGATTCATTGGTGGAGGGATAGGGGTCTTCTGAAAAAAAAAAGCATGCCAATTCAAGAGAATGGATGTGTTCCAGCTCCATCTATGCCCAGGCTGGGGGCATGGCTTGGGGCAACGGACAAGTATAGAACCAGCTGACACAAATCATGGATTAGGCCAGAGTCTCAGCTTGGCAATACTGGAGCTCTGCACCTGGGCTGCTTTTCTGGAAGAAAAGAAGTCACTTCTATAGGCTTTGTAGAACCTCTTCTTGGATTCTGTTTGGGTGCACACCACCTCCAAAGCCCCTGTGGGTCTAGGAACTGATATTACAGCCACAAGAGGCCTTGGCCAACTTGGAATGAGGCAGAAGGGTGTTTCTGCCCTTCCCTGCTCAGAGGTTCCCCGCCCAGGTTCTCCAGGGCCTGCTCCTGGCCTGAACCCAAGGGAAGGTCCAATCCCTTGGGTATTCCCTGCAAAGAACGCAAGTGCACTGAGAAAGTTAAGAATGCAAAAATGTCCCAATCCACCAGATGTGGATGAGGAAAGTAAAACCACATTCCCCATAGCTACTGACCACAACCACATACACTTGCACTTGAATTTGAACTTCTGAGAGCTTTTACACCAAGAGAAGGAAACACTTGCACTTGAATTTGAACTTCTGAGACCTTTTACACCAAGAGAAGGACCTATGTAATGACAGCTGCTCCAACTTAGTCCCAAATTTCTTCGTCTTGAGGATGCATGTGAATTTTGCACTCTGACCTGTAGGTCCCATTTGGTTTGGTAAACTTTTCTTTTTCCCTCAAATCTTTTAGTAAAATTGTCCCTCAGGGAACAGGAACCGCATTGAGAGAGAGATCTGGCAACCCTGGGCCTGCCCCCCATGGACAAAATTGCAGTGCCCCACTCCAGAGAGGGTGCATGGTCTGTACTTCCCCACAGACCCCACCACTCCTTATTGCCTCAAAGCACTGATCTCAACCCCCTTCACTCATTTCCATGCCCACCAGACCCCATAAGCCTCACATTAGGTTCTCTGATCTAGTCCAACAGCTACCAGTACAAAAGGGGAGCCAGGAAAAAGTTCTCATTTCTTAAAAATAGGAAGCTTAGAAAGACGTCTATCCTGTTTATAGGAATTTGAAAATAATGGTTTAATTCATAATATCCTTATGAAGTAGATAGCACTAGTCGCATAAAGGTGGAAAAATTAAGGTCTGGGTAACCTGACTCTTTGCCATACAGCTAGAAGATGCATGTCTGTCTGTCCTGCATATATGTTGAAGGAATCTACTCAGAGCCTAATGGGTTTATTTTTAGTGCAGATTTATAGTGTAAATTCTAATACTGAATGAAGACAACTTTGTAAAAGTTAGCATGGCAGCTTGCTGAATTAGAAGTGTGGAAAAGGAAGAGGAGAAAAAAGCAGTTATTTTTTTAAAATATCAATTTCAAGGGCTCTGGAAGAATTTTCCAAAGTCTCTATTTCTTTTTTTTTGTTGTTATAATGTTTTTATTATGATATAATTCACATACATCTCACCCATTCAAAGTTAAAAAAAAAAAAAAAATGGGTGGTTGAGAGCCAGGAGCCCAGAGAGGTTAGTTAGTTCAAACTGAGCAATGGTGACAACCTGTTTTAAATCTCACAAAGACCGCATCAGTTTCAGAAAAACATCAACTCATTTCTACCCTAGCTTTGCTCAAGGGAAGAAAGGGAGTTTGGAAAAGAGAATATCGTCCTTGCCTATCCTGAAAAAGCACATTTAAAATATGTGATTATGGAATAAAAATAAATACTAGGGGGAACAAATGTTAAAATAAATTTAGTTTGAAATGCTAGTGATCAATGAAAGGGAGGGGTAAGGGGTATGGTATGCATAATTTTTTTCTTCTTTCTGTTTCTGTTTTATTTCTTTTTCTGTTGTCTTTTTATTTCTTTTTCTGAATTGATGCAAATGTTCTGAGAAATGATCACGATGATGAATATGCAACTATGTGATGATATTGTGAACTACCGATTATATATGTAGACGGAATGATATGTTAAGAATGTTTGTGTTTCTTTCTTGTCATGTTTTTAAAAAAATTTTTTTAATTAATAAAAAAAATTTTTTTAATAAAATATGTGATACCTTCCTATTCAAACTCTAGGGAGTTCACGGACTCTGGGCAGATATGGACCAGAGACCAAGAAGATCTCAAAAGGGCACAGAACGCAGCTCTTCACAATGCCTGCCCAGCCTCAATACCCACCTGCCAACACGACTAAGGGCTGCTCCACAACTCCTTCGTTTTCCGGGACATTTTCCCATACGTGCCTCACCCCCCACTTCCAAATGCTCTACCTTCAACCCGCAGCTGCAACAGGACTTCTGGGGGCCTGAAGACAGACAGCCAGGACAGAAGGACCTGGTTTCTAACTGAAATGACTCCCTGCCCTCAGGGACAGCTACTTCATCAGCTGCCCAGCAAGGCGAGAGATAGGCTTGGCAAAATGTCCTATTTGTTTTGAGAAACCGTTGGTGCCAGTTGAGTCAGATTAATAAATACCTTTAGGGTTTTCCTCTGACAACACTCTCCAGAGAGCAGCACTTTGAACGTTTAGGTAGCTGAGAAAATCATTAACAACCAATTTCACCCCTACCCCTCCCAGCTCAACCACCACAGACTTGACAACGAGCCGGGGCCACAAGTGGACGTCAGAGGTTTTTTGCTGGAATCATTAACAGAGCAAGGCAGTCAAAACTGCCATAGAAACTCAAAGTCCCCTCCCAAGAAGGGGCTCCCTCTCTAAGTCACTCTCTATCCAATTTCCTTATTTTATTGTCTCCCTAGGAAATATCACTTCTGAATTGTTTACTTGAGGATCTCCAACCAGGAGAGTTTGTTTTTACAAGCTAGACCAGTGGAGTTGAATATAGAAGAATGTGTAAGGTTCACTGATAAGGCTTCAGGTGCTACAATGCAGCTACTACTTCAGAAACTACCATCTGTCCAATTCTGGGGACATGTCAAAGAAGAATATCCATAACTATCTGAAAGGCTATTAAAATACTCCTATTTTTCCTAACTACAAATCTGTATGACGCTGGAGTCTCTTCATCTTCTTCAACCAAAACAACGTATCACAATAGACTTGACTATAGAAACAGACATGAGAACCCACATGTCTCCTATTAAGCCAAACAGTAAAGAGATTTAAAAAATTATAACACAATACTACTCTTCTCTCAACGTCTTTTTTTTTCGTTTTGTTTTGGAAAATATGTCTTCCTTTACACCCACGAGAATTTAAGCATCAGGAAAGTCAAACCTCGTCTGAATTACTTGCAGCCTGCTCCCCTGCACCTCAATCACTGTCTGCCACTTACGAGGTGCTCAACAAATGCGTCTGTTGGGGGGATGAACAGGCAAACCAACTGCAGCCAACACAAGAGGCCACAGCATCAAGATATGATGAATACGTAACTATGTGATGCTATTGTGAATTACTGATTATATATGTAGAACGGAATGATCATATGTTAAGAATGTTTGTGTTCGTTTGTTATATTTATTTTTAATAATTTTAAAATTAATAATAAAAAAAAAGACTGCCCACCAGCTGGGCAAGGTGTCAACCAGAGGCCACGGCTGCCAAACACAACATGGGCGAGCGAGCTGTGCCCTTCCCAGTACCCCAAGCCCAGCATGTGGCAGGCATTCCCCAAATCTGAGGGTCACTGTGTACTGCAGGGCTGACCCCATCCAGGTCCTGACTCATCCTGAGACAGGGACACTTTCAGACATTTTAAACGCTGAATGCTGCAATATTCTCCCAGTTTCCCACAGTAACAATCTCCCTTTTTGCCCAGTTACAAAAATCACTGGAGAAGAGGTTCCCAGACAGTTCCCCTCTCAAGGACCTTTTGTCCTTTGCTGTTCCACGAGTAGCAAAACCAACACAAGCAGAGCATTGTTCATTGATGAAGCAGTAGCTTCGGGGAGAGGGGGGGTTGTTAAATTATTCTTCTGTACCTTTGCAGTATTTCACAATATAAATAAATAACACACAGGTAAAAGAACATGCAAACATCAGAGGGAGTAAAAAGAAAAGCAAGGTCACCTCCAGCCCCTATCCCCTGCTTCTCCCCTAAGCTGACTCTACTAATAGCATTCTTCATATCATTTGGAAAGCATCTGCACATATACAAAAGCACAGGTACAAATCCTTTAAACACATATGTATACGTACAGAGGATATCCTGTCTGTACCTGCTTTTTCCTCATTTACTATCTTCAAGATCTTTCCTAAGGAACAAATACAGAATGAATTTATCCCAAGTTCAAGGTCAGATACCCTCCTACTTGAGTACTCTGTGAGCTGACCACACAACTCTAGCATGTCCGTAACCACTAAAACATGAGAGCTTCGGAGCTCTCTGACAAATGTCAGATTTGGTATATTTGTTTTTCCCAATAAGTTCCTGAGCAGCCTCTGGCATCCCAAAGGCCCCCATCAATTTCCTGCAGCATTTGTGTGCCCCCATCCTTGGAATCTCCAAAAGGCCAGGTGTGTTGGTTTGAAGCTGTATATACCAGAGAAGATCAAGTTCTTAAATTTAATCCATTCCTGTCGGTGTGAACCCATTGTACGTAGGACCTTTTGATGAGGCTACTTCAATTAAGGTGTGACGGATGAGTCTTAATCCCATTACAGGAGTCCTTTACAAATGGAATGAATACAAACAGAGAGAGCGAGAAAGAAAGCCACAGGAAACAAGCAACTGAAAGGGAACCCAGAACAGAAGGAAGAGACCAGGACAAGATGTCGTGGCAGAGGAGCCAACAATCACTGGTAGACGGTCTTCGGGAAGAAAGCATCGCCTTGATGATGCCTTGATTTGAACATTTTCCCGGCCTCAAAACTGTAAGCTAATGAATTCCCATTGTTTAAGCCAACCTATTTCATGGTATTTTCTGGAGCAGCCCCATAAACTAAAACACCTGAGAAACCTCAAGCAAATCACAACTGCAAGAAAGCAGACCTAGACACCTTCCCCATCAAAAGGTGAAGGCTTCTGGGTTCCAGGTCCCTGTGAAAGCTCAACTTCTCTTTCTGAGTCCCCAGCAAGCTCCTGTCTCACTCCCCAGGGCAGCAGGCATGGTCCTAGCCCAACCAGCCCCTGCAAGTGGTGGCCTGGGGATGTCAAAATTATCCCTAGATGGTAATATACTTCCACTGAATGTAACAAAGGCATCATGCCAAAACTAATGTCAACAAGTGAGGGGCAGTGAGGAGGGGTATGGATTCTTTGTGGAAGAAAAAGAAATATCTTCGTATAGATGATGGTGGCAAAGGCATGTCTATTTACTTAGGTTGGACTGTATGACGTGCGAATAAAATTGTTTAAAAATGAACAGAGAGAAACAAGTGCTAGAGAAAATGTGGAGAAAAAGATGCACCTATTCACTGTTGGTGGGGAAGCTGAGAGGTGCAGCCCCTCTGGAGGGCACTGCAGTGGTTCCACAGGAGGCTAGAGGTGGAGTTGTCATATGATCTTGCAACCCCATTGCTAAGGTATATACCTGGAGGAAGTGGGGACATGAATGGACATTAGCACACTGGTGTTTATGGCAGCAGTGTTTGCTAGTCACAGTGGATGGAGGTGGCAGGAGGATACAAGGACTGAGAAGAGGAAGGGGAAACGGTGGTATTTACATGCAAGGGACTACTGAGTAGCCACAAAAAGGCATGCAACTAGGTGAATGAACCTTAAGGAATGTATGCTGAATGACATGTCAGGAACAAAGAGACAAATATTATCATGCCTCACTCATATGGATTAAATATAATACACAAGAGCATGGGTTATTTATCAGGTTGGGGCCAATTGTAAAGGGTCCTAGATTGTAAGCTCTTACTGTAGTCACATATATTCATGAGTTGTAACTGATATTTCTAAATTCTGAGATACTGAGCTATTTGCATATAATCTGGTCATTCTCTGAAACCTCGGATATTCATGTGACATCTGAGACTCAGAGTTAGAGCTCCGAAGCTATATAAGTCAGTAGTACCCCGTACAGGAACTGTTTAAAAAGTTGAAAAAGGGATGAGACTTTGACGAGAGATATGAATGCAGCTGATCTGGATAGGACTGGGGTAGATCAGAATACAGGGTAAAGGATGATATGTCCTTATTTTAAAACTTCAACTTCTATATGAGACCAAAAGGAGAGATGTTTATTTGGTACACAATTTATATTTTGGGTAGTGTATTACCTAATTTAACCCGTACCGTCAGTTTAGTTGAACACCAAAAGTACATGGAATCTTGAATAGGGCATGAGAAATTATTGGTTTGCCCAGGTTAGTGTGATGACCCAATATATCCCAGAGTTATTTGGGCAATAAATAAAGGAGTAGTTGCAAAGTCCCCTAGGGGCACTGGGGAGAAAGGAGGAAATATTAAACTTCCCCATCTGGGGAATTCCTGATATTCTCACAAACAGTGGAGACAACCAAATCAAATAGACTAAGCCCTAAATCTTGGGGTTCACTCCTATGTAGCTTATTCCTGCAAAGGAGAAGCTAAGCCTACTGATAATTATAGCTAAGAATTACCCCCAGAGAACCTCTTTTGTTGCTCAGATGTAGCCTCTCTCTCTAAGCCAACTTGGCAGGTGAATTCACTACCCTCCCCCACCCTCCCACTACGTGGGACATGACTCCTGGGGATGAGCCAGGACCTGACATCATGAGAATGAGAAAGCCTTTTTGACCAAAAAGGGGAAGAGAGAAACGAGATAAAAAGTTTCAGTGGCTAAGAGATTTCCAACAGAGCTGAGGTTATCCTGAAGTTATTCTTAACATATTATACGGACATCCCTTTTTAGTTTATCGTGTACTAGAGTAGCTAGAGGAAAGTACCTGAAACAGCTGAACTATGTTCCAGTAGCCTTGAATCTTGAAGAAGACTGTATAACTATATACCTTTTACAATGTGACTATGTGATTGTGAAAACCTTGTACCTGGTGCTCCATTTATCCGGGGTATAGACAGAAGAGAAAAAAAAATAAGGATAAAAATAAATAAATAATAGGGGAAGATAAGGGGTAAAAATTGGATAGATGGAAACACTGTGGGTCAATGAGAGGGAGGGGTAAGAGATATGGGGTGCATGACTTCTTTTTTCTTTTGATTTCTTTTTCTGGGGTGATGCAAATGTTCTCAAAATGATGCTGGTGAAGAATATATAACTATGTGATGACACTGTTAACCACTGATTGTATAATATGGTTGGACTGTATATGTGGATATTTCTCAATAAAAAAATATTTTTAAAAAAGTTATCCTTAGAGCTCTGAAGAAAGAAGAAATTTCACACTCCTTGGACCCAGGAGGAATGCAGCAGATCATGGTGTCTTTCACTGCATTTAATTGGGGAGCAGGGGAATTTTTATAGCTACCTAGGACACAAGTAAGCCTTTCCTGAGTTCTAAGCTTGATAAGGAGCTCTTTTACCACCACTGCATAATAATGAGTGATGTGTGTCCCCACAAGCAGAGGGCTGTACTGGAAGCCTCATGTTGGAGAGGTTGGACACTGGCAATTAAAAGGCTCCATTCTCTTTTCTGCTGTGCTGTCCTTTGTGCAGCCAACAAACATTTACCACACAGCAATTCTAGACCAGGCATAGTGCCAGGCATGGGAGAAAATAGACAAGTCCCACGAGAAGCAGGGAGAACATACCTGAAGACAGTAATTGGGCTTCCAGTCAAGATGACTGATTGAATCAAGGTCAGTCGCCCGATGGTCCCCCTCTGCCCAAACACCCAAACAGGCAGGTAAAATACTTTTTCTCTTGACATGACCAAGTACTAGGTAGGAAAGAGTCTGCTCCAGGTCCTGGGAATTAGGAGGCAACCCACAGATACAACTGAGCCTGGGAGAAGAAGACAGGCAGGTCTCCCTGGGAGTTTAGGGACTCAACAGGTACACCTCAGGGAGACCGGACTTGCCAGCTAAGGCACAGAGCCAGAAGACACCTACTTCAGAAGGTTTTCCGCTCCTGTTCTCAGCCGCTCGGCTTTCAGGATCTGCTGGTTCAAGGCAGCCCTTTGGTTCTGCAGTTTGCTCCGGCCAGTTTGCGCAAGGGGATTACAACCCTAAGGGAAAATGAGAAATGCACTTTCAGAGGTGAGCCGTTCTAAAGATCTTTATTGCAATATTAACATATTGTAATATGTTATTACAATATTTAACAGAACAGATTAAATGTTAATATTTAACTTTTAAAAGTAATCTTTTCTGAACATAAAAGAAACAGCATAGAAAATGCATAAGCTATTAAAAACTATAAAGAAGAAAATAAAAGGCACTTATAACACAACTGTAATACAGCTACTATGAATTGGTCTCTGTCCTTTCCATCCTATTTTATATGTAAGCTGTTATTTCCCACATCAGTGGTTGTCAGGGGTCCCCAAGATGACCCCACATGTGGAGATTCACTAGAAGCAGCATATACTTGTACTCAGGGCTAAGATTTATTATAGCGGCTTAATCAGGATACACAGCTGGGTCATCAGGGAAAAAGACAGACGTGTGGTCGAAGTAATCCCATGTGCAGCTACCCTACCGTCCCCTCCGTCCCACGAGGGGTCACACAAAGCACATCCTTCCACCAGCTACAAAAGTACAGTGACAATTATGCGATGCTTCTACCCAGGGAAGCCTACTGGAGAATCAGCACCCAAGGTTTTTACTGAAGTTGGTCGCAGAGGCATCCTCTGCCTAGCACTTACCAAAATTCCAGACTTCCAGACGGAAAGCTGGCGTTCAGCATAAAACACATTCTTTGCACAATCAGCTTAGACAGTGCGAAACACCCTTTTCTGTTAGGATACGTGGGAACACTCCAAGATCCGAGTTCCCAGGGGCCAGGAAAGGGCCAACATTGCAGGCAGGACTTTCTAAGGACGGTAGCCTGAGACCTGATATAGCAAATCTTTTCTGCCCAGGGGTACATGGAGTTCGTCATGTTTTTTCACAAAAATTTTCTTTATTATGAAATGTTCCTCAAAAACATTATATTTGTGTAATAGTGCCTACCTTTTTTTTTTGTTTGCTGTTCTTAGGTTTAGCATTTCCTTGAAGGTGGAAATTTAGATTGTTTCTAAGTATCTATTATTATATATAATAATTTGATGCACATTTGTGAACATGAATCTTTATACATCTTGAGATCTGTTTTAAGGTATGTTTCCAAGGCAGAGTTACAGCGTCAAATCTTTTTAAGGCTCCTAGTGCACTTGACCCAATTATCCTCCAGGAAAGAAGGCATATGAATTTAAAACCGTGTGTAAATTCTCTCACCTTTACTAAATGTAAGTTTCCTTAAAAAAACAAAAAAAAAGAAAGAAAGAAGAAAGTAAATAGCTTTATGGATTATGGAGGTATAATTCACATACCATAAAACTCACCCATTTAAAGTGTACAATTCAGTGGGTTTTAGTATCACTATCTGATTTTGCAACATTTTCATCACCTCCAAAAGAAACCAAGTATCCATGGGCAGTCTCTTTCCCTTCCTTGACTCGCTCCCCAACTCTACACAACCACCAATCTACTTTCTGTCCTTACAGATTTGCCTATTCTGGACCTTTCATATAGATGGAATCATACAATATGTGGCATTTTGTGATGGGCTTCTATCACGTAGCATGTTCTCAAAGTACATTCATACTGTAGCATGCATTAGCACTCTGTTTCTTTTTGTCCTGAAATAATATTCCACTGGATGAATATCCCACGTTTGTTTATCCCTTCATCAGAAGATGGATTGAGGGTGTTTCCACTTTTGTTTATTATGAATAGGACTGCTTATTTGTACAAGTTTTTGTGAGTATACATGTTTTCAATTCAATTATCTTGGGTATACCTGGGAGTGGAATTGCAGAATCTTACGGTTTACTCAGTTTAACCATTTGAGAAACTGCCAAACTAATTACCAAAGCAGCTGCACTGTTTTACATTTCCACCAGTACTATATCGGGGTTCCACATCTCCCATATCCTCACCAACGCTTGCTATTGTGTTTTGATTATAGCCATCCTAGTGGGTGAAAAGTGGTATATCCTTGTGGTTTTGATTTGTATTTCTCTAGGACTAATGATTTTAAGTTTTTTTTTGGGGGGGTGGGGGTGGGTGCTTGGGCCACGAATTGAACCCAGGTCTCCCACATGGCAGGCGAGCATTCTAACACTGAAATATGCATACACCCTTACTTAATGATTTTTTTAACATGATTTCATGCGCTTACTGGCCATTTTGCAACTTTTCATTGGAGACACATCTATTCAAATTCTTTGCCCATCTTTAAATTAGGTTATCTGTGTTTTTATTATTGAGTTATAAAATCTATTATTTCAAATCTCTGCCAATTTGATTTTTTAATTTGCATTTTTTATTATTAGTGAGGATAAACATTTTTTCATTTATAATTGAGCACTTGAATTTCTTTTCCATTAAATTGTCTGTGATCTCTGCCCATTTTTTTCCTGGGGTGTTTAGATTATGATGTTTCATTCTGCAAAACTTTTTAAAGTTTCATTTTAACCTAAGGGTATCCTTCCTACATCCAGACAGGTAGAGGTTCTGGGTCTGAATTAGGACTATGTTCCTGTTTAAAATTTATCTCCAACAGAAGGGGGAAAAGAATTCAGTGGCTGAGAGAGTTCAAATAGAGTCAAGAGGCTACTCTGGAGGCTACTCTTATGCAAACTTCAGATAGATATTGCTATTTATCGTGGTTTGCCAAACCCCAACCAAAACCATTCCTGCCAACCCTAAAGAACAACCATGGCTCTATATGAGGTTCTACAAAGGTTCCATACACTAGGATTAATTTCCAGAAACCTACAAACCCCAGATGGGTTCCTAGGCCAGATAAATCCTGAACCCCAGAGGGGCCAGCCTCTCCAGAACATCAACTAGTTCCATCTCCCTATCCCATATTATTAATAGCCCTTTCCAACATGAAAAACTTAGAATGGGCATAGCCCAAATACCCCAAAGACTGGGAGAAAGATCAAAGGAGAAGGTACAGTTATAACAGAAGATAGGATTTAATGAGTGCATGTGACTGCTGAATCATTATATTGATATTTCTTTCAGTCTCCAGTGTCTTGGAGTAGCCAGAGGGAAAACCTAAAATTGTGGAACTGTAACCCATACCAAGCTCTGACATCTGTTCTATAACTAACTGTTGCAGTGTGCTTTGAAATTTATTGCTTTTTGTATATATGTTATTTTTCACTATCAAAAAAATAAAAAATCAGAAATTATGAAGAAAAAAAGTTTATCTCTAGTTTCTGCCCACTGACGACCTGTGGTTACTCCCTGAGAGTGGCCTGGTGGGCATCAGTGAGGAGACTGCCCTTTCCAACTGCTCCCAGCCATCTTAGCTCTGCACACACCTAGCCTCCCTCACCTTTGCCCAAGCCACAACTATGGCCTGGACCCCAGAGAGAGAGAGCAATTAGTTATCTACAACCCCAACCTTCCCAGGGATCCCCATGTCAGTAGCTTTTGGACTAGCGGGCCAGAAATGAGTCTCATTTCTCCTTCCAAAAAATTTCTGATTCCTACCTTCCAGCAGGTCACCTCCACTTGACCCTGAAGACCCGTACCTAATTTTCCATGTTTCAAAACTGCAGATATGTAGAATCTAAGTTGGAATGGATCTTAAAGTTAGTATCCTTCAAACCATTAAAAGATCCCTGATTTTTTTTAAAATAGAAAATGAATCGTCTTTTTTATATATAAAATAGAAATATCTTTAATTTTAAGCTAATTTCATACTAAAGGGCTAAAATCATTACTAAACTCTTTCTACACCCTAAAATAACTATGAAGAGATGGTTCATTCTGACTCAAAATCACACAGTGCCTCAATGCTGTGTTTTATTTTACAGGGAAGCTTTAAGAATTCCTTTATGTGCATTCCCAGGGCTAAGATAAGTAGCCATTCCAGCTTAAGGATAAGAACTTACTCGTTCCTCCTGTGCTTTCCCAACCTCTGGCTGGCCCAGAATCACCCAACAGCCCACAGATGTGGGATCAGGTTTCTAGATAAGACATAGGAATGCTTAGGATTAAATATGACTAATTGGACCCAAAACTACATTACTTTTTACTGACTGCTGGAAACACCAGAAACGCCCACAGGGCTATTTAAGAACTTCCCTGAGCTGAGAGAGGTGAATGTGGACAAAACAGCCAGAAACACCCCCTGGTGTCACCAGATGCCACTGTTAGGGGTTCCCTTGCTGGTGGGGACCCAGTGACCGCCCTCGGCTCAGTTTCCCCTGGTCTCTTCTAATAACAAGGCCCTAGCCCTGAACAACTTCAGAGCAGACCTTGCAACTTGGCGGCCGAGGTGGGTTCAAGATAGGATGTAGAGAGCTGCTCCAAAACTGGAGTGAGGGTATGCCCAGAGACCAGGGCAGCACAGTCACACTTGCTTGGTCTGGAAACAAGGGGCTCCAACTGAGTTGACCTAACCTCGAGGGGGTCACTCTCTATAAGCCCTATGGCGAAGTGTGACCCCTCTACACTGAGTCTGTTTGGTTGCCATATCAGACTAAGGGCTGGACATTTCTAGCGCTCTTGAAATGTGGAAGGACAGTCCAACAGCCAACACCCAAGAAAAGCAAGTACCGAGAAAAATCTCAGCTTCATCACAAGCTTACTTAGTGGATACCACCCACTATCAGACAGCCCAGGTGGACCCTGGTACAATATCTCAGATCCCACAGTTCTGAGATTTACAGGTTAATATTCAGATCCTACAGTCCTGGATAAACAAAACGTGGTACGTACATATGATGGAATACTTTGCAGCATTTAGACAAAATGATGTCCCCAAACATATGACAACATGGATGAATCCTGAGGACATAATGCTGAGTGAAGTAAGTCAGACACAAAAGGACAGATACTGTATCATTCCATTAGTATGACTCTGATAAAGCCACCAGTATTTTGGAGCAGCTAGAGGGAAAAATCTGAGTTGAGGGCAGAGTAGCCCATGACAAACTCTGGGAACTGTTCTGTAGCGGCTTGTTGAGGTGTGCTTTGAAAATTGTTGCTTTTTTTTCTGTCTTTTCTTTGTGTTTATATATATATGTTATATTTTACAACTAAAAAGTGGTTAAAAAAAACTACAGTTATAGTAATACTAGATAAGATAAATGCCTGAAATCAGAAATTTGAAAATATTTAGTAACACAGCTCACTACTATAGCAAAGTTAATATTTGTAATAACTTTTTACCTGATATTTTGAGAATGTACATAGTTTTGATAGAATCAAATCGTATTTTAGATACTGTTCAATATTTAGAATTCAAGTAAACTCCGATATTGGTATATATAGATTTTTTTTCTTCCTCGCTTTAATTTTAATTTGGTTTAGAAAAATATTGTACACACAGGCTTTTACTTAACTTTTTTTTTATTATGCCTATGGATAAGCTAACTAAGATATCCATTTTAGGTGGTTAAGATTTCCATGTTAATTAAAAAAATATTTGAATCTTCATATTTTCCTGAAATAAGGAAAATATTTAGTAACATAGGCTACTACTATAACAATGCAGATATTTGTAAGAACTTTCTACTTGATATTTTGAGAACATTCACAGTTTTGACAGCTGATCAAATGGTATCTAACTTAGTTTCTTTTTTGCAAGGGCAAGCACCAGCAATCAAACCTGGGTCTCCAGCATGGCAGGCGAGAACTCTGTCTGCTGAGCCACTGTGGCCTGCCCTTGTTGCCTTAATTTTTGTCTTTTTTTTGTTTGTTTGTTTGTTTGTTTTTTTAACATGGACAGGCACCGGGAATTGAACCCGGGTCCTCGGGCATGGCAGGCAAGCATTCTTACCTGCTGAACCACCGTGGCCCGCCCTGTTGCCTTAATTTTAAATTAGCTTATGAAATTACTGCACTAACACAGGCTTTGCAATGTTTATATGGATACTTTATTAAATGCATCCATGGTTAAGCCAACTAAGATGTCTAGTTTTGGTGGTTCTAAGTGTATTGTTTATTTTCTTAAACTAAAAATAAATTCAAATTAAACAAACAAATAAAAAAGATCCAAAAAGATCCTACAGGCCATAAGGGTTGGAGGTAGGACTTAAGCTCCTGTCCTTCCTGTTGTTCTAAGATGAGCAGCCCCTCATGCACCCCCATGCACCCCCTCAGAGACTAAGGCTGCCTGGCATTGCTCCACATCCTCTGAGTAACAGTCCATGTCCTACTCTCCCACCTCAGCCTATGGCAGTCACTCCAACCTCCTTTCCAAGGGGGCGAACATATGACTCACGCCTTGGCCAGCCGGAAAAGCAAAGTCCTTGAGCCCCAGAGTTTGGTTCAGTAGTAAACACCCAATGGAGGACAACCAGGTTCAACCAGAGCCATCAGGAAGAGGCCTTCATTTTCCCCCATGGGCCTTGAATCTAGGATGATGAAAGGCCAGGCAACTGCAGCCACGTAACCACCAGCTGGGGAGTGCCTGAACAGAGATGGAGCCAACCTAGAGGCAGCAGAATTGAGAAACTTGGTCTTGTCGATATCATTTGATCAAGCCGGTCCTGAAGCCATCCCTCTGGACTCCTCGGCTGCAGGAGCCTACACATTCCCTTATGTGTCTAACCCATTTTAAAAATACACAGATTTTAAATGTACCATTTAATGAGTTTGGACAAAAGCATACACCTTGTAACGCCACACAAATCAAAATGTAGACTATTTTCATCACCCCAGGCAACCAATAATCTGATTTCTATCAGCACAGATTTCTGCCTATTGTAGAATTTCATATAAATGGAACCA
>PVIY010041289.1:0-21747 GCA_004026745.1 Myrmecophaga tridactyla
ATCTCAATCTTTAACATCTATCTTTCTTTCTGATTTCATTTATGTCCCCAGTCCTCCTCCCTCTATCATTCTCACATGCAGCTTAATTCAGTGTTTTAACATAATTGTATTACAGTTAGGTAGTATTGTGCTGTCCATTTCTGAGTTTTTGTATTCAGTCCTGTTGCACAGTCTGTATCCCTTCAGCTCCAATTACCCAATATCTTACCCTATTCCTACCACCTGATGGCCTTTGTTACCAATGAAATTCTCCAAGTTTATTCACTAATGCCAGTTCATATCAGTCAGACCATACAGTATTTGTCCTTTTGTTTCTGGCTAATCTCACTCAGCATAATGTCCTCAAGGTTCATCCATGTTGTTACATGCTTCATAAATTTATTCTGTCTTACAGCTGCATAATATTCCATCGTGTGTATATACCACAGTTTGTTTAGCCTCTCATCCGTTGATGGACATTTTGGCTGTTTCCATCTCTTGGCAATTGTAAATAATGCTGCTATAAACATTGGTGTGCAAATGTCTGTTTGTGTCTTTTCCCTCATGTCCTCTGAGTAGATACCTAGCAATGGTATTGCCGGGTCATATGGCAATTCTATATTTAGCTTTTTGAGGAACCGCCAAACTGCCTTCCAGAGCAGTTGTACCATTTGACATTCCCACCAACAGTGGATAAGTGTGCCTCTTTCTCCACATCCTCTCCAGCATTTGTCATTTTTTATTTTATTGATAATGGCCATTCTGGTAGGTGTGAGATGATAGCTCATTGTGGTTTCAATTTGCATTTCCTGAATAGCCAGGGAAGTTGAGCATCTTTCCATGTGCCTTTTGGCCATTTGTATTTCCTCTTCTGAGAAGTGTCTGTTCAAGTCTTTTGCCCATTTTGTAGTTGTCTTTTTGTTGATGAGTTGAACAATCTCTTTATATATTGTGGATACTAGACCTTTATCTGATATATCATTTCCAGATATTGTCTCCCATTGTGTAGGCTGTTGTCTTACTTTCTTGACAAAGTTCTTTGATGCACAAAAGTGGTTTAATTTCAGGAATTCCCATTCTTTCTTTCTTTCTTCAATGCTCATGCTTTGGGTGTAAGGTCTAGGAAACTGCCTCCTATTACAAGATTTATAAGATATTTTACTACATTTTCTTTTAACAGTTTTATGGTCTTAGATCTAATGTTTAGGTCTTTGATCCATTTTCAGTTAATTTTTGTGTAGGTTGTGAGATATGGATCCTCTTTCATTCCTTTGCATGTAGATATCCATTTCTCTAGGCACCATTTATTGAAGAGACTGTTTTATCCCAGATGAGTTGGCTTGGCTGCCTTATCAAAGATCAATTGTCCATAGATGAGAGGGTCTATATCTAAACACTCTATTCTATTCCATTGGTCAGTATATCTATCTTTATGCCAGTACCATGCTGTTTTGATGACTGTAGCTTCGTAATACACCTTAAAGACAGGTAGCGTGAGACCTCCGACTTCGTTTTTCTTTCACAGGATACTTTTAGCTATTCAGGTACCCTGCCCTTCCAGATAAATTTGGTTATTGGTTTTTCTGTTTCTGAAAAGTAAGTTTTTGGGATTTTAATTGGTATTGCATTGAATCTGTAAATTAATTTAGGTAGAATTGACATCTTAACTATATTTAGTCTTCGAGTCTGTGGACACGGTATCCCCTTTCATTTATTTAAGCCCTTTGTGATTTCTTTTAACAATTTCTTATGGTTTTCTCTGTGTAGGTCTTTTGTCTCTTTAGTTAAATTTATTCCTAAATATTTTATTCTTTTGGTAGCAATTGTAAATGGAATTTTTTTCTTGATTTCCCCCTCAGATTGTTCATTACTAGTGTATAGAAACAGTATAGATTTTTGAGTGTTGATCTTGTAACCTGCCACTTTGCTGTACTCATTTATTAGCTCTAGTAGTTTTGCTACTAGATTTTTCAGGTTTTTTTATCATATAGTATCATATCATCTGAAAACCATGAGAGTTTTACTTCTTTATTTCCAATTTTGATGCCTTGTATTTCTTTTTCTTGTCTAACTGCTCTGGCTAGAACTTCCAACACAATGTTGAATAGCAATGGTGATAGTGGACATCTTTGTCTTCTTCCTGATCTTCGGGGGAAATTTTTCAGTTTTTTCCCATTGAGGATGATGTTAGCTGCGGATTTTTCATATATTACCTTTATTATGTTGAGGAAATTCCCTTCTATTCCTATCCTTTGAAGTGTTTTCAACAGGAAAGGATGTTGAATTTGTCAAATGCCTTTTCTGCATCAATCGAGATGATCATGTGGTTTTTCTGCTTTGATTTGTTGATATGGTGTATTACATTAATTGATTTTCTTATGTTGAACCATCTTTGCATACTTGGGATGAATCCTAATTGGTCATGGTGTATAATTCTTTTAATATGCTGCTGGATTCAATTTGCAAGAATTTTGTTGAGGATTTTTGCATCTATATTCATACAAGAGATTGGTCTGTAGTTTTCTTTTTCTGTAATATCTTTGTCTGGTTTTGGTATGAGGGTGATGTTGGCTTCATAGAATGAGTTAGGTAGCTTTCCCTCCTCTTCAGTTTTTTGAAGATTTTGAGCAGGATTGATACTAATTCTTTCTGGAATGTTTGGTAGAATTCACATGTGATTCCATCTGGTCCTGGACTTTTCTTATTGGGGACCTTGTTCATGACTGATTCAGTTTCTTTTCTTGTGATTGGTTTGCTCAGGTCATCTATTTCTTCTCGAGTCAATGTTGGTTGGTCCTGCCTTTCTAGGACGTTTTCTGTTTCATCTACATTGTCGATTTGATTAGCATAAAGTTGTTCATGGTATCCTCTCATTACTTCCTTTATTTCTGTGGGGTTAGTGGTTATGTCTCCTCTTCCATTTCTGATTTTATTTATTTGCATCCTCTCTCTTCTTTTTGTCAACCTTACTAAGGGTCCATCAATATTGTTGATTTTCTCATAGAACCAACTTCCATTTCCGTTGATTTCCTTAATTGTTTTCATATTCTCAATTTCACTTATTTCTGCTCTAATTTTCATTATTTCTTTCCTTTGTTTGCTTTAGGGTTAGTTTGCTGTTCTTTCTCTAGTTCTTCCAAGTGGACAGTAAATTCCTCCACGTTTGCTCTTTTTTCTTTTTGATAGGCATTTAGGGCAATAAATTTCCCTTTTAGTACTGCCTTTGATGCATCCCATAAATTTTGATATGTTGTGTTTTCATTTTCATTTGCCTTGAGATATTTACTGATTTCTCTTGTAATTTCTTCCTTGACCCACTGGTTCTTTAACAATGTGTTGTTGAGCTTCCATATCTTTCTGAATTTTCTGGCACTCTGCCTGTTATTGATATCCAACTTCCTTCCTTTATAATCTGAGAAAGTATTTTGTATGATTTCAATCTTTTTAAATTTATTGAGACTCACTTTGTGACCCAGCATATGGTCTGTCCTTGAGAATGATCCATGAGCGCTTGAGAAAAAGATGTATCCTGCTATTGTGGGGTGTAATGCTCTATAAATGTCTTAAGTCTAGCTCATTTATTGTATCATTCAAATTATCTGTTTCTTTATTGATCCTCTGTCTAGTTGTTCTGTTCATTGATGAGAGTGGGGAATTGATGTCTCTGACTATTATGGTAGATGTGTCTTTTTCTCTTTTCAGTGTTTTTAGTGTTTGTCTCATGTAATTTGGAGCATTCTGGCTCAGTGCATAAATATTTATGATCGCTATGCCTTCTTGTTGAATTGTTCCTCTTATTAATACATAGTGTCCTTCTTTGTCTCTTGTTTTACATTTGAATTCTGACTTGTTGGATATTAGTATAGCTACTCCTGCTCTTTTCTGATTGTTATTTGCATGAAATATCTTTTCCCAACCTTTCACTTTCAACCTATGTTTATCCTTGGGTCTAAGATGCATTTCCTGTAGATAGCATATACAATGGATTTCTTAATCCATTCTGCCAGTCTATATCTTTTGATTGGGGAGTTTAATCCACTAACATTTAGTGTTATTACTGTGTGGGTAGTACTTTCTTCTACTGCTTTGCCTTTTGGATTTTATGTCACATCTAATTTTTTTTTTACCCTTACTGATAGTCTTCATTTCTACACTCTTCTCCACACCTCTCTCTACTATCTTTTCATATCTGTCTCCAGTGCTCCCTTTATTATTTCTTGCAGAGCCAGTCTCATGGTCACAAATTCTCTCAGTGATTTTTTTTGTCTGAAAATATTTTAATTTCTCCCTCATTTTTGAAGGACAGTTTTGCTGGATATAGAATTCTTGGTTGGCAGTTTTTCTGTTTTAGTAATTTAAATATATCCTCCCACTGTCTTCTCACCTCCATGGTTTCTGCTGAAAAATGTACACATAGTCTTATTGGGCTTCCCTGGTATGTGATGGATTGATTTTCTCTTGCTGCTTTCAAGATTCTCTCTTTCTCTTTGACATCTGACATTCTGATTAGTAAGTGTCTTGGAGTACGTCTATTTGGATCTATTCTGTTTGCGGTACGCTGCCCTTCTTGGGTCTGTAATTTTAAGACTTTCATAAAAGTTGGGAAATTTTCAGTGATAATTTCCTCCATTAGTTTTTCTCCTTCTGGGACACCTGCAACACATTTATTCATGTGCTTCATGTTGTCGTTCAGTTCCCTGAGTCCCTGCTCATATTTTCCCATTCTTTTCCCTATATTTTCTTTTGCTTGTTGGATTTCAGATGTTCTGTCCTCCAGTTCACTAATCCTATCTTCTGCCTCTTGAAGTCTGACGTTGTAGGTTTCCATTGTTTTTTTTTTGTTTTTCCATCTCCTCTACTGTGCCTTTCATTCCCATAAGTTCTGTGATTTGTTTTTTCAGACTTTCAATTTCTTCTCTTTGTTCATTCCTTGCCTTCTTCATATCCTCCCTCAATTCACTGATTTGATTTTTGATGAGGTTTTCCATGTCTGTTTGAACATTCTGAACTAATTGTTTCAACTCCTGTATCTCATTTGAATTGTTGGTTTGTTCCTTTGACTGGGCATATCTTCAGTTTTCCTAGTATGAGTCGTTATTTTTTTGTACAGGCACTTAGTTACCTTAATTAGTTTATTCTGGAGATTATTTTCACTTTTTTTTACCCAGGATTTTCTTGCTGGATGACTTTGTTGTCTAATCTGTTCTTTGACATTCAGTTCAGCTTATTCTAGACCTCTAGCTTAGGTTTTGTTTTAACAGATCATAATTTTTCAGTTCTTGTTTTCTTGTTTCTTGCCCTGCCTGTACGGTGCCTTTTTTACCCCCTTAGGAGGGTCTACTTAGGTATTATAGACCCCAGCCAGATTTTCCTAGACCAAATTGGCCTCCTGTCAGGAGGAAAGACTCACCTGCATCAGTTTTCCCTGAGTGTTAGACCCAGCAGATTGAAAAGCTTTCCTATTTAGCCTCTGGCCTCTCTGTTTTTCCTATCTGCCCAGTATGTGGTGCTTGACTGCCTGCAGGTCCCACCAGCATAAGGTGATGCAGTACCTTTAACTTTGGCAAACTCTCCCTGCTGGGGGCCTGGTTGAGACAGAGGAGAGGTTGTAGTCTGGGTTTAATCACTTCACTTTTCCAGACCCTGGGGTCTGAACTCCTAGTGTGAGGGATTCCACCTGAGCTGGGCCCCACCCCTCTCCTGGGGAAGGCACAGGCTCCAGATAAACACTCAAACAAGCTTAATTCTGCCTATGCCTGAGGCACTAGAGCCCAAGAAGCCTTGCAGCTGTTTCTAAAGAGCAGTCAAGCCATAGAAACACAGCTATAGAAAAATCCTTTTTAGAGCAGGACCTCATTCCTCAGTTTTGCCAATCAAGAGCTGAAGTTGGTATGTTGCTGTGTGTATCTCCAAGTCCTATGTGCCCCCTCCTTTCCTCAGGCCCCAGACCTCTTCAAATCCAAAAAAACTCTGTTTTTTTATTTTTATTTTTCTGTCAGCCCTGTCACCTCTGCAACCAGGCAAAAACCAACAACCTCCGCTTTTACTCGAGGTTCAGCTGAGCTGGGGGCCTATTTTTAGTAGTCAGAATTTTTTAAATTAATTCCACAATTGGGGTTTTGTGTGCTCAGCCCCTCTGCTGGTAAACTCTCTTTCCTTTCCCCTCTGGGAAGCAGCCTGTGGGGGAGGGGCGTTGGCCACCACGGCTTGGGGAACTCACGGTTCTGGGGGTCTTACAGCTGGTCCAGCTGGTCCTGACTGGTGTACCCTGTGTGTTCTGTCACTGATGTGGCCCCAGCAGTTGTTCTGCACTGTTCCTGGCTATTTATTAGTTGCTCTGGAACTAATTAATTGCTAATTAGTTGCTATTAGTTGCTCATCTGAACTAAATCCCACACCTCACTAAACCAACATCTTGGCCCTCCCTCTTATTATCCTTTTAATGTCTGTCAGCTCTGTAGTGATATCCTGTCTTTCATTGTTGACATTAATAATTTCTGTTTTCTCTCCTTTCTTGTTTCTCAGTGTTGCAAGAGATTTTTCAATTTTATTGATCCTTCCAAAGAACCAGATTAGGGTTCACTGGTATTCTCTATTCTTTTTAAAATTTATTTATATCTGTTTTTAATTTATTTTTCTTTCTGCTTGCTTTGGATTTATTTTCGCTCCCCTCTTTCTAGTTTCCCTTTGTTGGAGCTTAGATTATTGAAACACTTCTCTTTTTTAACATAAGCATTAAATAAAATGCATAAATTTTCCTCTAAATACCTCTGTATCTGACAACTTTTGAAATATATTTAAATTTTTGTTCAGTGTAAAATATTTTTAAATTTCCTGTAGGTTATTTAGAACATGCTTTGACTGCTAAGTGGAGATTTCCAGTTATCTTTTAGTTATTGATTTTTAGTTTAATTCCATTATGATCAGAGAATATACTTCATATAATTTCAACCCTTTTAAATTTGTTAGGGTTTGGTTCATGACTCAAGGGATGTTCTATCTCCACTAAGGGCATCTAAAAATATTTTGGGTTGTCACAACTGAGGAAGAGGGTGATAACTGGCATCTATAGGTACAGACCTAGGAGGTTGCTAAATATCCTACAAGGCACAGGAGAGCTTCCCCCCCGCCCCAGCAATAACAAAGAGCTGTCCAGTGAAAAGTGTCAATAGTGCTAAGATTGAGAAATCCTGGTCTGTCTTCAGAATGTTCCAAGTACACTTGAATGTATTCTTTCATTGTGAGGAGAGTTCTGTAAATGTCAATTATATCCAATTGTTGTTAGTTTTGCTATGTCCTTGTTGTTGTCTATCCACTAGTTCTCAGTAGAGAGAGGGGTGTAAAAGTGTTTATTTTCCTATTTCTCCTCTCAGGTCTGTCAGCTTTTGCTTCATTGTTTTTGAAGCTCTATGTTTAGATGCATACACATTAAGATCACTATGTCTTTTTTTGGTGAATTCACCTTTTTTTGGTTATGTAATGTCCTTTTTTATCCCTGGTAATTTCCTTCTCTCTGAAATCTACTTTGTCTGATATTCATGTAGCCACTCCAGCTTTCTTTTGACTACTGTTTGCATGATATCTCTTCTTCTTCTGATATTTTACTCTTAACTTACTTATATTTAAAGGGGTTTCTTATAGAGAGTATATAGCGGGAATTTTTAAATCTTATGTGACAATCCCTGACTTAATTGTTGTGTTTACATCATGTACCTTTAATGTAGTTACTGGTTATGTTCAGATATATACCTATCACTTTATTAATTGTTTTCTGTTTGTTCTTGTTGGAAAGAAAGCCATTACCTGAAAGAGAATAAATGCTCACCTGATTGTGGAGGAGAAGAGAATTTATTAATTGTCTTGCAAGAACTGGCCCAAAATGTGGTGGCTAGTGTGCCTAAAAACAGGAGGCAGCAACATTTATAGCCTAATCCTAACATGCAAATCCCTCCCCCATTTCCCCTGGCTGGGGTATTCCAGAGGTTACAGCCTATCTGAGAGGTCTAACTCACAATTTTTCCCATGTAAGGAAAGGGTGCCAATCCCCAAGCTTACATCAGAAGCCCCCCTCTTCCCTCCCTCCCTCCATCCTGAACCACAGAACCGGTCTGGGTTGATTTTGCAGTCTTTGTTTAGTAGGTTTCTTTCCCCCCAACTCCATGCCATTTTGTGTGAAAACTAAACTTAATTTTATTCTTACAAATTCCCCCACTTTCTTTTGAACTGTTTTGGTTTTAACATTCTACTTCTTTTTCAAACCTGGTAAGTTTTGAAATTTTTTCACATTCTTCATCATAGGGATCTTCCTCTGTAAGGAGGTACAAATTGTTTTGTCAGTACTAAACGGTGTTTGTTTGGTTAGGGCAGTCTCAATAAGTCTCTGAGTTAACCCCCAGGCACACGGGAAGCTGTCAATATCATTAAAATGGATAGTATCACCCCTTTCCATTTTCTGAAACAACTTTCTAACCATTTCTTGAGGGGGTTATCAATGCCTGAATTCTCTGCCAATTCTTCAAATAAGGCCATTAAGCCTTGTAAAGCTTTGGTGATGGTTCCATCTGGGGCTGTATTATTGGGGATGAATTACAACAACTACCTCCGGTCATAACACAAACACCTCCCTTTTCAGCTGACATCATATCTAGGGCTATCCTGTTTTCCCATGTCATTTGACTAGTAGCATCTAGCTGTCCTGTGATGACTGTCACTGCATCTTGGGTGTAGTTGACAAATTTTTGTTGATTATAATATATGTAATTAATCTAGTCCACATTTTTATTAAAGGTGACCCACCAGAATAAGAATGATTCAAATCCTGCAGCTACTTGATTTCTAGCCTTAAACTCATCTGGGATTCCCCATGGTACCCTTATACTGTCCAAATAAATTTGGTTATCAAAGGAAGCTTTTCTTTCTTTTTCCCTGGGTTTGAATTTCCTCCTCCGTTTAAATGCCAGGATGAATTGAATGGCTATTTGAACCAGAACACAGGTTCCTTTCCAGTTCTCAGGTAATACTGGTCAGAGGATGCCCTTTCCACAATATCATGAAAGGTCTGCTCAGGATATCGTTAAACTGGAGAAATTGCCAGTACTATCTTCAGTCACATCCCATACATGGGCACATGAGGCCATGGTCCTGCATCCGTTCTCCCTATCTAGTGAGACAGAGAGAGTGGTTTCCTGGACTGAGGCAGGAAGCTGGTATGGCTTTGACCTTTCCACTCCTGACTGGAGGGAAAAGAGAGGACAGTGCACTACAATTTTCAACCAGAAGTAGTATTCTGAAAAAGGAGTACCATATACCTGAACTTCTCTTCATGTTTTTCCATGCCTATCAGAAAAGGCACTATAAGAGCAGTTGGTCAGCCTGTTGCACAAGAATAATGGTTGCTTTTGTTTAGATTCTGGACTGTATATTTAATCCACTCTACCCAGGCATTTGTATCTCCATACCCTGTCTCTATCTGTATGGCTTTTTTCAAATCTTCTGACTTGACCATCCTGTCAACTGTGGGGTCATCTTGAATTGGGGAATTAACCCTCAATTGGGTCTCCTTGGGTGCTACTGGAGAGCTAGCCAGAAAGGACTTTGCCAGGGAAGTGCTTGATGTGGGGGAAGGACCTGTATATGGAACCTTCCCAGAGGATCTCTACCAACGATGACTGCCCCCATTCCATATATTCTGTCAATGGCTTGATTTCTGGTGCTACCCTATTTGTCTATTGGCATTTTAATAGTTATTACTACATGATTGTACTGGAGGTTCTTACAGTCTGGCAGGGTGTTGTCTTTGTAGAAGGTTATCTTATTTTGTAATGGATTGTCTACATCAGCAGTCTACCCCTTATATTGGGTAGTCCACCATACAAAAGCCCAGGAGGGGCAAGGCCCATGTGGCCAAGGGGGTATTGGGGATTACTTATTGGTTCTGGGCATAGATACTTATTTTCCGCACTCAATTGCCATTGATTCCATAAGTTTCCACAGTCTGGCAAGAATCAAACTGTACATTTGGGACTCTAAACCTTCAGATACATTTACCACCAGTTTGGTGGGGTGCATTGCATCCCAAATTTGGAATATCATAGCCAATATAATTATTCTCATTTTTAGATCAGACTTCAGATTCCTCACCTGTCTTGTTAAAATACAGAATCCAGCCCCCCCATTTCCTTCCTTCCCAACTATTCTCTCTTCATAGTAATCTTTAATGGATCCAATGTTGGAGTTATTTCCCAGGAATCAGATTGTGTTGTTGGGTAATTATTGTCCAGCTCAGGTTACTGGTCTTTTTACTCAGGTGTAGTGACTCCAGTCTTTTTCTGCCATCTGGACTGCTGTTTCAATTGTCAACAAAACTTGATAAGGTCTTTCCCAGGCCAGTTGGAGTTTGGACTCTTTCCAAGATTTGATAAGGACCCAACCGCCAGGTTTGACAGCAAATTCAAGAGGTAGAATCTGGGCCAGCAAACCACAGTGCCTGAGGGATGACAGAACAGAAGACAAAGCAAGTATATAATCCTTAAGGAAGAGGTCCTTTGAATCTAAGGAAGGGAGATCTTTAGTTTTCCCAGGAAAAGGCAAACCAAAGAGCATTTCATAGGGGTGGATCCTTAACTCATTTCTAGGGGCAGTTTAATTCTTAGTGGAGCTATGGGTAGACACACTTCAGTCCAAGGTAACGTGGTTTCCAAAACTAGTTTATAAAGATGCTTCTTTAAGGTCTGATTCATTCATTCTACCTTTCCTGAGAATGGCAGATGCCAGAGTGTATGGAAATCCCATGCAATACTTAAGCTTTACATGACATCCGGCAGCACAAAGGAGGTTAAGTGGCTACCATTGTCTGAGTTGATATTTTGTACCAACACATGGTGGGGAACAATTTGTTCAAGGATAATCTTGGAAGTTCCCAATGCTGTAGCTGAGGATAAAGGATATGCCTCCACATATCCTGTTAGATGGTCTAGAAGAACCAGAATATATTTTAATTGTCCTACTGGAGGCATCTCGGTGTAATCAACTTGAATGCTCTAAATGGCCTGAGGCCTGGTTCCCTTCCCCCCTTGCACCTGTTTCCATAGAACCTTTTGGCAAACTATATATCATGCATATATCAGTTTGGCTATGGTGTGGAGGCCCACACACCCAAAATGTTTAAGAAGCTGACCACACATGGCCTGTATTCCCCAGTGACTTCCCTGATGTAAGACTGCTAATATTTCCCTCATATACTTGCTTATTCAATATCTGTCTGCCATCTGGGAGGACCCAATTCCCCTGACCATCTGTTTGCTCCCAATTGTTCTCATTCCTTTACTTCCTTCTCAGAGAATACAGGGACCTCAAATTCCCTGGGAATGGAGGGTATTAAAACTATTGACTTGGATGGGGAACAGAGGGATGCCTCCTTAGCCTTTTCATCTGCCAACCTGTTGTCCTTTGCTTCAAGGGTATGGCTTTTCTGGTGCCCATTTACATGACAACTTCTATTTGGCCATCTCTTACCTCCAGTCCAGCCTCATGACTACTATCAGGTCTCTTCCCAACAAGTTACTCTCAGCTTATGGGATGTGCAGCAGGGGCCTTATAACTTGGTTATCTTTCCAACAGGTGTTAGTAGGCTTGAGAATGGGGATTTTAAATCCCTCCCCTTTTACTCCTGAAACTGTGAGGGAGCTACCAGATAATCCAATCCCCTTTAGGATGTGGTTCACAGAAGATTGAGCTGGCCCGGTGTCTACAAAATTATACAAAATATAATTTCCTCCTGATATGGGCCCAACCTCAGGTTTACTAAAGGCTCCCATTGGGCTCTTGGGACGAGGAGCCTCTGATGTCCCTAGTCCTCAAAACTCATCAGGGATATCACCCAACCTTCTTCTTTTAAATTTGAGCACTCCCTGTTGAAAGACCAGGTTTCCCACAGGACTCTCTCAAGTTCTGTTCCCTCCTTGCTGCTTTATCCCATCTGGCTCAAACTGTTTCTCTGTCTTGCCTCTCCCTGTCTTCTCTCTGCTTTATCTCCAATCTCTTCTCAACATATGGTCAACCATGCTTATCATGAGTCTAGCTTTTTGCTTCTGCCTTTCTTCTTCCCTTCTTACAAATACTTTCTGAGACTCTCTCAATAACTCTTCCAGTGATTTATCCATTCACCCATCCATTTTCTGGATCTTTTTTCTGAATGCCAGGCTAAGACTCCTTTACATAACTGACATTTAGCATTCCTTGGGCCACATGACTATCAAGGTCCATTCCTGAGTATTTCCTTACTTGGTCCCTTAAGCAGAGGGAGAGTCTCATCTTTTCCTTGAGTTACCTCAAAGGCCCTATTTAGGTTCTGAAATTTGGGTAGAGCCAGTTTTATCCCTTGTATAATGAGGCTCTAAGATCCTTCATTTGTGCTCTGCCTTCTTGATCATTATTATCCCAATTGGAGTCTACATTGGGGAATTTTTGCTGTGCTGACATTACCCCTTGTCCAAATGGGTACTGTCTCTCCCATTCTTTCATAACTGCCCTCCTCACTATTCCCCTTTCTTGCCCTGCTTGGACTTAAGTTTAGACCAGGCACATAAACTGGGGCCTAAAAATTGATCCAGTTATCTGGCTAGCCCTGCTGGATCATCTATTAATGATTTCATCTCTTTCTTAAATTTCCTTACTTCTGTACTTGTCAATGGGGCATTTACATAACCAATTTCCCCTGGTCCAATAGGAACTTCTCTCAGAGGGTATAGGTACTATTTTCTCTCACCCTTTTTCCCTCAGGAGCCCCTGGAAATGGAAAATTTTGTATCCTTCTCACAGTTTTCCAACTCCTTCCTCAGTTGTTGGTGGGTTGTGATAGGTGGAGCAGTTGGCCCTGATTGGCCCCTGTTTCCCTGCGGGTTAGTTCCATTGGGCCTTCAGAGTCCAACAGTCCCCACCCTGGGGGAGGAGAAGCACAGGGCTGGGAAATGCTCAATAAAGGATCCCAGGCTTTGGTTTCTAAAGATTTGGTCTCTTGGTCCAGGGTTTAACTTTCCGTTTAGCCAACACATGGCATAATCAGACTCTTCTTTGGGGAAGGGCTTTTTTTTTTTTCATTAGCATAAAGCATGAAGTCAACACAAAGCCAATCCTCATCTGCCCTGTATTTTGGCCAGAGTACGTCAAGTGGCAAAATGCTTTCCCTGGTCCAAATATAACAACGATATTTAATCATTTTCTTTTTGTCCTTTCCCTTGGTCCAATCACTATCAGTCCAATGTTTTAACATACTCCCTAATGGACCATCCAGGAGAATGTTCCTGGGGGACTCTATAGGTACCTCCTTCACTTTTTCTCTAGCCAGCCAACTACCTCTATTACCCATTCTGAGTCTTGCCTGGGTTTTGTTCTCTCAAGCACAATTTTGCTTCATCCATCTCCAGCCCTTTACCTCACAAGAGAAGGGAAGCACAGATTAGGACTCCATGCTCACTTTGCACATTGTGTTGTGTGTCTCATACACATACATTCAACCTTAGGCTCATCAGAATTTTCCCGACCAACAAGGAAATATATTTTTTAATCCTTTAAATATTTTTAAACTTTTTTTATTGTATAGTATAACATCTGTACACAGCAAAGAAATAAAAAAGCAATAGTTTTCAAAGCACTCTTCAACAAGTGGTTACAGTCCCCACCCTGGGGGAGGACAGATCCCAAACTTTGTCATGGGCTACAATATGATCCTTTCATATTTTTCCTTCTAGCTGCTCCAGAATATAGGAGGCTACAGGGCTTAAATATTTTTTTATGATCACAAAAGACTTTTTTCCTATTTTTTTGTGTGAAAAATAACATATATACAAAAAAGCTATAAATTTCCAAGCACAGCACCACAATTAGTTGTAGAACATATTTCAGACTTTGACATGGATTACAATTTCACAATTTTAGGTTTTTACTTCTAGTGCTCTAAAATACTGGAGACTAAAAGAGATATCAATTTAATGATTCAGCATTCATATTAATTTGTTAAGTCCTATCTTCTATATATAATTCCACCATCACCTTTGATTTTTCCATCCATTATTTAGGGTTGTTTAAGCTGTGGAAATTTGAAATTTTTGCTATTGGAAGGGTCTATCACTAATATGGGGTAGGAAGAAGGAACTACCTGATGTTCTGGAGAGGTTGGGCTAGGTTTCAGGATTCAGGGTATCTGGACCAGGAACCCATCTGGAGGTTGTAGGTTTCTGGAAAGTTACTCTAATGCTTAGAACCCTTGTGGAATCTTATGTATTACCCTAGGTGTTCTTAGGTTTGGCTGGAATGGTTCAGGTTGGGGGTTGGCAGGTTATGATAGGTACCAAGGTCTACCTGAAGCTTGCATAAGAACAACCTCCAGAGTAGCCTCTTGACTCTATTTGAACTCTCTCTCCCACTGATACTTTATTGATTATACTTCTTTTCTCCCTTTTGGTCAGGATGGCTTTGTTGATCCCATGGTGCCAGATCTGGATTCATTGGTGGGAGTCATCTCCCATGTTGCCAGGGAGACTTTCACCCCTGGATGTCATGTCCCATGCAGGGGGAGGGCACTGATTTCACTTGCAGATTTGGGCTTAGAGAGACTGAGGCCACATCTGAGCAACAACAGAAGTCCTCCAGAAGTAACTTGGACTTAGACTTCCAGAGAAGTCTAAGCTTCTCTGCTACCTACATGCTTCACAAGAGTAATCTTTCTGATCAAAGACATGGCCTATTGATTTGGGTATCCCTAAAGTTTGACACAGTATCAGGGGATTCCCTGATGGTAAGGTTTATTATTCCATATTCATTCTCCCCCCCTTCAGGGGACTTCAAAGACAATATTTAATAGTCATTTTTTCTTACCTTGGTCCATGCACAGAGTTACCTGGTCACTGTGAGGCAGGTTTTCCCTTACCCTTTCTTGTTCACAATCAGTGGATCTAAGTGTCCAGTCTCAGGTCCTTCTGGCTGTTGGAAGTGGGCCCCCAGTGGTGGAGTCCAAGACTGTGCAATCAGCAGGGTGTGCCTTTCCTTCACCCTTCCCAGAGGTCTTCCTCCGAAGCCTTGGATCCTGGACAAGACCCCAAAGTTGTCAGAAAGAAAGCTGTACCCAAAAGAGAATAAACACTCACCCAATTCTGGAGGAAAAAATAATTTATTAACAACCTTGCAAGAATGGGTACACAACCAAAATGTGATGGCCAGTGCACCAAACAGCAGGAGGCAGCAACATTTATATCCTAAGCCTAACACACAAAACCCTCCCCTGTTTCCCCATTGGCTGGGGTACTCCAGAGGTTACAGCCTACTTGAGAGGTCTAAATCACATTTTTTCCCATATAAGGAAATGGTGCCAATCCCCAAGCTTACAAAGGAGGTTCCTCCTCCCCCCTCCCCTCCTTACTCCCTCCCTCCCCAGCCATGGAACTGGTCTGGGCTGGTTTTGCAGCCTTTGTTTAGTAAATTTCATTTTCCCCCCACTTCACACCATTTTTTTGAAAACTAAATTTAATTTTATTCTTTACATTCTGATTTTTGTTCCTATGTTTCCCCTTTCCTCCCATCTTTAGGTTTATTTGAAAAATTTTAAGTGTTTCATTTTAATTTATTAATGAGATTTAAATTATAGCTTTTCTCCAATGGTCAGACTAAACATTAAATATGCATAGTTACCTTTTCACAATTAACTTGGAATTAATATTTATCCCTTCAAGTGGAATGCAGAAAACTTGCCACATTGTGTGTTCCTTTACCACCTCTTCCCCACCCCCCATTTATCTTGTAATTGTCAATATTATATCTGTAAACATTGAAACCCCCCCCAGTCAGTTTTACCATTTTTATTTTCTGCCAGGACAGTGAGTCCCTCAAACCAGACAAACTGGGCCAGACATTCATGCTCCCGGTATCTGCTTTGGGAGCACTGCTGGCTCCACACTATGCCAATGAATGATGGCAGGGGTGGCAGCAAGGGTGCCTTAAAACTTGAAGTTTTAAGTAGTCTTTTTCTTGATTTGGAATTCACCCTGTTATTACAGTCCTTTAATTGTTTTTTGAGGCTGTTTCTGCCCAGTTCTGGCTGGTTGCTCAAAGCTCCTGCAGGAGAATGGAGCCCCAAGTATCTTGCACCACCATTTTTCTTGAGGCAGGGCCTCAAGTATTCTGGCCTCTAAGCTTGTTTGGTTTTTTAATTTGTCTCCCTACATATATGTATTTTCTATATCTGTTGTATTAGTTAGGGTTCTCTGGAGAAACAGAATCAACAGGGAACACTCACAAATATAAAATTTAGAGTCCAAAAGCCGCAGGGCAGGCTGTGAAGCCAATGATTCTGATGGAGGGTCTGGACGAACTCTACAGGAGAGGGTCACCAGCTGAAACAGGAAAAGGCTGTCTCTTCTGAACCCTCCTTAAAAGGCTTCCTGTGATTAGATCAAGCATCACTCAGTGCAGAAGACACTCCCCTTTGACTGATTACAAATGGAATCAGCTGTGGATGCAGCTGATGTGATATGATCTAATTCTATGAAATGTCCTCATTGCAACACACAGGCCAGCACTTGCCCAACCAAACAGGTACCACAACTTAGCCAAGTTGACACATGAACCTGACCGTGACATCTGTATACATACACACACACACACACAGAGAGAGAGAGAGAGAGAGAGAGAGAGAGAGAGAGAGAGAGAGGGAGAGGCAGATATCATAGGAGATTTTGTTGACAAAGTTTTGTTTGTTTTGGTGCATTGGCCTGAACTACCCATGTACCCCTTCCATGATTTTTGATGAGACATCTTCATTTATCATTCTTATTATATACAGAATGTTTTGGTTATTACATTGTTTTTATCTCACTGTTTTCAGAATTTTTCTTTCTTTAGTTTTCAGCAGTTTGATTATAATGTATCTGTACATGTACTTTGAGTTTATCCTTTTGGGATTAGTTGAACTCCTTCAATCTCTAAGTCAGTCTTTTGAAAATGTTTGAAGTTTTCTGCCATTACTCCTTAAGATATTTTTTCTGCTCTGTGCTCTTTGTTCTCTCCTTCTAGGACTCATGTCTTTGTTTAGGCACTGAGGCCTTCTATCTGTTCATTCATTTCAAAGCTGTTCAGTCTTGATTCTTGGTGCAGGGTAATAATAGATGCCTTAAAGTCTTTGATAATTTTAACATCTATGTTTTGTCAGTGTTGGGGTCTGTTGATTGCTTTTTCCCTTGCAAGTTGAGGATTTTCTACTTCTTTGAATGCTGAATGATTTTGTGCTTGCATTTGGAAGGAAGGCTTGTTCATATTCTTGATCCATTTTTCTAAGTTTTTTTCTCTCCTGCTTCTGACTTTTATCAGAATTCCCTTCTGTCCATATTCTGCCTGTCAAAATTCTACTCCTCTCTCAAATCTTCATCATAAATGAGGTTTCCCTAATCCCTCACCTACTGCGTAAACAGTATGATCTCTAGCCTTCAAAAAATATTTCTTAGTTTTTCTGATCAGAATCTTCTTTTCTGTCCTCCACAATAGCCTATGATTACTTCTTTTTTAAAGAATATTTTTATTGATAAATCTTCACACACATACATTCTGTACATGGTGTACAATCTGTGGCTCACAATATTATCACATAGTTGTTTATTCATCACCATGATCATTTTTTAAAACATTTGCATCATTCCAGAAAAAGAAATAAAAAAAGGAAAAGACTGACAAGATGGGGGCTTAGCAATGTGCACATTTTAGTTCGTCCTCCAGAACAACTACTAAAAAACCAGAAACAGTACAGAACAGCTCCTGGGGCCATGTCAGTGACCAGACACACAGCGTACCCTAGGCTGGACCAGTTGGACCAGCTCCGAGCCCCCTGAGAACCATGAGTTCCCCAAGCCATGGCAGCTGGCCCCCTTCCCCCACAGGCTGCTTCCCAGAGGGGAAAGGAAACAGATTTTACCAGCAGCAGGGGCTGAGCCCAACCAAACGCCAATTGTGGATTTAATTAACAAATTGTAACTACTAAAAATAGGCCCCCAGCTCAGGTGAACCTGGTCAAAGTGGAGGTTGCTTATTTGTGCCCTGCACCAAGGGGGCAGGGCTAACAGAAAAAGAAAATAAAAAAAGAAACAAGTTTTTGTAGCTGTGTTTCTACAAAGGCTTGACTGCCTTTGGATACAGTGGCAGGACTTCTCAGGCTGCAACTGCCCCAGGCATAGGCAGAAACAAGCTCATTTAAGAGCTTGTTTGGAGCCTGTGTCTTCCCCAGGGGAGGGATGAAGCCCAACTCAGGTGGAATCCCTCCCTTAAGGAATTCAGACCCCGGGGCTTGGTAATTTGAAGCCATTAAAACCAGCCTACAACCTCTCCTCTGTCTCTACCATGCCCCCAGCAGGGAGAGTTTGCCAGTGACAGGTACTGCATCACCTTATGCTGGTGGGACCTGCAGGCAGACAAGCACCATATACTGGGCAAGATAAGAAAAACAGAGCCCAGAGACTTCACAGGAAAGTCTTTCAACCTACTGGGTCTCACCCTCAGGGAAAACCAATGCAGGTGACTCTTTCCTCCTGATAGGAGGTCATTTTGGTCTGGGAAAATCTGGCTGGAGACCATAATACCTATGTAGACTCTCCTAAGAGGTGGGGGCAGGGGGGAGCACCATAGAAGCAGGGCAAGAAACAAGAAAACAAGAACTGAAAAATTCTCCTCTATTAAACAAAACCTAAGCTAGAAGTCCAGAAAAAGCTGAACTGAATGTCAAAGAACAGATAGACAACAAATTCATCCAGCAAGAAAACTGTAGGTAAAAGAAGTGAAAGCAAACTCCAGAATAAACTAATTAAGGTAATTAAATGCTAGTCACCAGCAAAAAATAACAAATCACACTAGGAAAATTGAAGATATGGCCCAGTCAAAGGAACAAACCAACAATTCAAATGAGCTACAGGAGCTGAAATAATTAATTCAGAATATACAAACAGACATGGAAAACCTCATCAAAAATCAAATCAATGAATTGAGGGAGGATATAAAGAAGGCACAAAATGAACAAAAAGAAGAAACCAAAAGTCTGAAAAAACAACTCACAGAACTTATGGAAATGAAAGGCACGGTAGAAGAGATGAAAAAAACAATGGAAACCTACAATGGTAGATTTCGAGAGGCAAACAATACGATTAGTGAACTGAAGGATGGAACATCTGAAATCCAACAAGAAAAAGAAAATATATAGGAAAAAAATGGAAACATATAGGCAGGGACTCAGAAATTGAATGACAATATGAAGCACACAAATATACGTGTTGTGGGTGTCCCAGAAGGAGAAGAAAAGGAAAAAGGAGGAGAAAACCTAATGGAGGAAATTATCACTGAAAATTTCCCAACTCTTATGAAAGACTTAAAATTACAGATCCAAGAAGTGCAGCATACCCCAAAGAGAATAGATCCAAATAGATGTACTCCAAGACACTTACTAATCAGAGTATCAGAAGTCAAAGAGAAAGAGAGAATCTTGAAAGCAGCAAGAGTAAAGCAATCCATCACATACAAGGTAAGCCCAATAGACTATGCGTAGATTTCTCAGCAGAAACCATGGAGGTGAGAAGACAGTGGGATGATATATTTAAATTGCTAAAAGAGAAAAACTGCCAACCAAGAATTCTATATCCAGCAAAACTGTCCTTCAAAAATGAGAGAGAAATTAAAACATCTTCAGACAAAAAATCACTGAGAGTTTTTGTGACCAAGAGACCAGCTCTGCAAGAAATACTAAAGGAAGCCCTAGAGACATATACGAAAAGACAGAAGAGAGAGGTGTGGAGAAGAATGTAGAAAGGAAGACTATGAGTAAAGGTAAAAAGAAGGAAAATTAGATATTTCATTGGTAACAGAGACCATCAGGAGATAGAAATAGGGTAAGATATTGGGTAATTGGAGCTGAAGGGATAAAGATTGTGCAATAAGTCTGAATGTAAAAACTCAGAAATGGGCAGCACAATACTACCTAACTGTAATACAGTTATGTTAAAACACTGAATGAAGCTGAATGTGAAAATGATAGAGGGAGGAGGGCTGGGGACATAAATGAAATCAGAAAGAAAGATAGATGATAAATATTAAGAAGGGGGAGGGGCCAAGATGGCAGCTTAGCAATGTGCACGTTGTAGTTCGTCCTCCAGAACAACTACTAAATAAACAGAAACAGTACAGAACAGCTCCCGGAGCCACAATAGTGACCAGACACACAGCGTACCCAAGTCTGGACCAGCTGGACAGACTGCAAGTCTCCGGAACTGTGAGTTCCCCAAGCTGCGGCAGCTGGCGCCCGGCGCCTGTCCCCCATAGTCGGCTTCCCAGAGGGAAAGGAAAAAGACTAACAGTAGCAGGGACTGAGTCCAACTAAACACCATTTGTGGCATTACTAAACAAATTCTGACTACTAAAAATAGGACCCCAGCTCACGCGAAACTGGTCAAGACAGAGGTCACTTATTGGGCTAACTGAAAAAGAGGAAAGGGGACAAAATGGGGGTTTTCGTGGCTGTTTCTATGGAGGCTTGGCTGCCTCTGCATTCAATGGTGGGACTACTCGGGCCGCAACTGCCCCACACATAGGCAGAAACAGACTGCTTTCAGGGCTATCTCCCACCTGTGCCTTCCCAGGGGAGGGGTGAAGCCCAACTTAGGTGGAATCCCTCTCTCAAGGAACTCAGACCCCAGGGCTTGGCAATTTGAAGCCATTAAAACCTGCCTACAACCTCTCCTCTGTCTCCACCACGCCCCCAGCAGGGAGAGTCTTCCAAAGTTAAAGGAGCCACAACATCTTTTGCTGGTGGGACCCGCAGGCACACAAGCACCACATACTGGGCAGGATAAGAAAAACAGAGCCCAGAGACTTCACAGGAAAGTCTTTCAACCTGCTGGGTCTCACCCTCAGGGAAAACTGACACAGGTGACTCCTTCCCCCTGATAGGAGGCCAGTTTAGTCCGGGAAAACCCGGCTGGTGTCTGTAATACCTATGTAGACCCTCCTAAGGGTGGGGAGGCACCTTACAAGCACGACAAGAAACAAGAAAACAAGAACTGAAAAATTACCTTCTGTTAAACAAAACTTAAGCTAGAGGCCCAGAAAAAGCTGAACTGAAGGTCAAAGAACAAATAGACAACAAATTCATCTAGCAACAAAACCCTAGGTGAGATAAGTGAAAACAATCTCCAGAATAAACTAATTAAGGTAATTAAATGTCTAGACACCAGCAAAAAATAACAAAGCACACCAGAAAAACTGAAGATATGGCCCAGTCAAAGGAACAAACCAATAGTTCAAATGAGATCATAAAGGAAGGAAGTTGGAAATCAATAATAGGCAGAGTGCCAGAAAATTCACAAATACGTGGAGGCTCAACAACACACTCTTAAACAACCAGTGGGTCAAGGAAGAAATTACAAGAGAAATCAGTAAATATCTCGAGGCAAATGAAAATGAAAACACAACATATCAAAACTTCTGGGATGCAGCAAAGGCAGTGCTAAGAGGGAAATTTATTGCCCTAAATGCCTATATCAAAAAAGAGAAAGGGCAAAAATTCGGGAATTAACTGTCCACTTGGAAGATCTGGAGAAAGAACAGCAAACTAACCCCAAAGCAAGCAAAAGGAAAGAAATAACAAAGATTAGAGCAGAAATAAATGAAATTGAAAACATGAAAACAATAGAGAAAATCAATAAAACCAGAAGTTGGTTCTATGAGAAAATCAATAAGATTGATGGG